>JAQFVV010013328.1:0-156080 GCA_028023455.1 Epiperipatus broadwayi
GATTTATATGTATAAATCTATTATTATGAATAAGCAGTTCTTTTTATGATTTATTATATAATATTTTTTATTAAATAATATGTGTTAAATTTATTTAACTTTCATTTTTTGTTAAAATAGAGTAAATCAGAAAAGTGTGAAATAAGGCAATCAAGATTGTTAGATTAGAAAAAAAAAAAAATGTACACGTGTGAAACAATGAATAGATCTGTACAAACACAAAGATGCTTTTACACTTATTTCTGATGGCTATAGATGGCCAGCTTTGTTGTTATCTGTATCTTAAAATTATTTTTACAAAAGAGGTGCTTTGATGTAGATAACGATCAATTATAAGTCGTCATTGATTGTGACCGTCAAACTTGTGAAGCTTTGATTTTTTTTTTTTAAGATAAAGATTTCCAGATGTTTTTTCGCGATATAAACGATTAAAACAATTTTTTTAGGCAGTTAATCATAAATTTTTTTAAGAGTCAGTAATAAATTTCTTTAGAGAGATGATCAGTTAAATTATTATTATTATTTTGAGACTCAACTCAGTCGGTCCTTCCTTGTTATAATTCTTAAGCAGAAATGTAAGCTCGAATCTTTTTTTAAAAAAAAAGAGAGTGAACGCTTTTAATTCTTTTTTCTCACTCTTTGAAAGTTGAAAAAAAAAAAAAGAGCAAATGAAATGTGCGTTTATATAAAGCAATTTTCAAGCAATATTAAAGAATAGGAGAGAAATGGAACAAGATTGAATTTATTATAAGCTAGTAATAATTATAAAAATGATATTAACATATTTGGTTATGCATAAGAATATGCCTTTGCATTGCTAAACCATTTTTTTTGCTTCCTGATTAATACAGAAGGAGTCAAAACCGCTGATCTGTCTATGAAACCATGTATCCAGTAATAACCCACAAAATGATAAATTTTGAAGCCAACCACGCAAGCTATATGGAATGCTTTGTTCCTAGTTCATGTCTTATTAAGAGCTCACTGCCTTCGAACCAATGCAGAAGGGGAAATAGGAGGAAAAGAAAATTTAAAACAGCTATGTAGAACCAAGTTTGAAGCCATAAATCAAATTTTTGTTGATTTACCTCAATCATCTAAAGTGTCAACAGCAATTATTTTTTAAAGAAGAGAAACAAGCAAATCCACTGGTACCTACTTATTCAAAGTACTTATAATAATTTTTTTTCTTTTAAATGGTAGAAGGAAGCCAATCAACAGTGAATAATAAGGAAATTGAAGAAACAAGCAAAGTCAATTGATTCAGCATTATCTTAAAAGTATCTGCAATAACTTTCTTTTTTTTTTTATTGGTGAGCAAAGAAAAGTGGTCTGAAAATTCAAACTAAGGACATTAATAAGAAGTAAAAAGTAGACGGGTAAATATGAACTTTCTTTAACCGATTTTATTCTTTTGCTTATTAAAAGTAAACCTTAATTTACTGGTCAAAGCAATTTTCTTTTTTGATACAGAAACATTAAAGACTTGTTTATCTATAGTTATTTGCAATATCTCACAACATAGCACAAACATAGTTTAAATCTTTAAACTTAAATTTTTCATTATTTTTTTTATTATATATTGTAATGTTGAAATGTTTTTTTTTTTAATTGTTCTTCAGTTGTTAATGATAATGAGCAACCTATAGATATATGCATTTATAATGTTTTTTATTTTTATTTTATCTTGTTGCATATTAAAAATTAATATATGTATTTTATTTTCTTTCGCTATAAGGTTGCAAAAGAGAAAAGATATTTTTATATATGTGATTTTTGGGTATACATTTTAAACATATATGTTAACATTACCGAATGCGTGAATGTGTAACTGCTTACCCAAACACATCAAAGAATAGGTTATATATGATTAGTTTAAAATGGTAAATTAAAAAGTAGGGCATTACATTTGAATGGAAATGAAATAACATATACAAGTAACACCTGAAATTTATTTTATGATATGATGAGTAAGAAAATTCTTAAATAAGCATTTATAGAATGTTTTTTTTTTTAATATTGATTTAAGTCAGCTTATTTTGAGATATCAAGAAAAGTGACAAACCTATATATTAAGTTTATTTGCTTATACTTATATAAATTTTTTTTATTAATTTTATATAAATTTTTATATTAATAAACCATTTATTTAATTGTCGATTTGACTTTAAAGAAGGAATGAAAGAGTAGTAGTGTTAATAAAATATAATTATATATCTTAATTGGTTTCCGAGTAATTATTAAGAATATTGTGTTTTGTTTTTTTTTCTTAATTCTATCATTTTAATTCAGTATCATTGCTCGCAGTTTTTAAATATTACTATTCGTATATATTGAGCAATCACTTGCAAATATTAAGCGTCCGCAAAATAATAGGTAAACTAGAATGTTGATATTTAAGTATTTAAGGATTATGCTTTAGAATAGCCAAATTTTGATAATTATAGTTCAACATAGAAAGTTAAAATTGTGTTGTGTCCATGAATTTAGATCATCCTCATCAAAGAAGGATATCATGTTATTAGTTAAAAACGTTTCAAATAATACTATATAAAAGTTATAATCGCCATCAATCATCATTAATAAATTATAGTCATTAATTTAATGTTTAGCGTAATGAATATATTTTAGTAAAGAGGGATTATAGAAAATTGAATACTATGCAAAGAGATTCATGATGATCAATCATCACCATTAGTATTATTAAATCCCAGTATGAAATAGGATAATTTTAATAGATGCCTATAAGTTTATAAAGATGAATTTATTGTTGTGAGTTTATTGATAAGCCATGGCTGGTATCATCATCACCATTATAATCATTATTATGATATCACTATTATTATCATTATTATGATATTATTATCATCATCATCATTATTACCTTTATTGTGATAAATAATCTAGTTAAATGGCCATCAATATCAATAATGGTCTTCACATGCTTGTTTGGAAGCCATTAATAGGATTATACATGCCTGTTCATCAATATACGCTAATGAGCTAGCAATGTCTATAAGAATCTTTGATTTATAGTATAAACTTTGGTAAGATTCGGATTCTGTAATTTTATCAATATAGATAAAATGTAAGAATGTCATTTTGTTCAATAGTCATCCAAGTCATGTGTAATAAATATGTACTGAATGAGTTTGAACTCAAGTACACTATAAATAGATAATTATCTAGATTGAAAACAATCTAGTGGCGCTCATGGGTAAACACATGTACTTAGCTAAACTGAATAAAGAGTGATATCATCCCTTTCCAACTTCATCATATTAGTTTTATAAAATATATTTTTTTTTATAAGTTGTCATGAATAGCACCCGTGTGTGCATATGACCATGAATGATCTTATATATTTGGAAAGAAGGATAGGAAGGATTCTTTGTTAGAAGAACCTAGTATTGGAGATAAGCATAAGGCACTCCAGGAATCTCACAGTGGGTACTTTTATTCAGTTGCTATATTTGATATTATTTTTATTAGATGACTATGGCCAGTATGTTTTATTGTTCAGATGACTGCCCCAATATATAAATAAATACCAAGAATCTTTAATGCTGATATTTTCTTTGTCTATGCTATGATGAATTAATATAGTTACAAATTATAGTTACCAATACATATCTTTTATATTAATTTAATAATTTCAAATATCTAAATAATACATATTTATATTAATTTATAAAATATTGTTACAAATGGCAATTTAAAAATAATTGTTACAAATGGCGCATCAACTAGGGCTCGAAATAAGCCAAATAATGGCTTGAAATACCCCACATACATGAGAGATGGGTAGTATATGGTGATGACAGATGTATAGTTTAAAAAAAAAAAAAAAAGAATATTTTTTTTCTGTGCAATTTTTTTTATTATTAGTGTATACAAATATTTTGGCCTGATGTTTAGATGATGATGATTACTGTTATTGCATTTTTGATGATGATAAATGAATACAGTCATTATAGAGCTTAGTTTCAATTTTTTAAAATATGATGATATCACAACTTATAATGTGTTAAAGTTAATAACACTGTTTTTTTTTTATATATATTTTGCTTATCAATTAAATAAGCATAGAAATATTAATAGCCTTGAAGTGTGGAATAATAATTTTGTTCATATTTGAAAAGTTTGTGTTATAGAAAATTTATGATTTTGGAGGTTGGATTGGATATTTGATTGTTGGAGTTTGGTTGGTTGTGTTATGGTTGTGGTGATGGATGGAGAATTTTTGTCATTGCCTTGAGAATGTGATGTATTCATGCCACTGGTGATTGATTTATCTCATTCACTGCTCCAACCCAGATTATAATATCAGTTGTTTTAATCATGAGGCAGTTAACAGTAGGCCTGCCATGATTTCGCCTCTAAGACTCCAGAGAGAGCAAGGCATAATTTTTCTGATACATAATATTTCGCCTCTAAGACTCCAGAGAGAGCAAGGCAGTATTTTGTTTTACTGATATATAATTGTTGCCTCTAAGACTTTAAAAATAAGCAAGGCAGTATTTGACAAATTAAAGCCCCTAAGACTTGGACGCAAGCAGGGAAATGCAACAGTGTTTGCAATAAACTATTATGGGTTGTAGTAGCTTAGAGTGATTGAATTGGGGTGATCATCTGAGTGTTCATGGAGCATTGTGTGCTTTAAGTGCAGTGATTGAATTCTTTTGTCTATCTCATGATTGTGAATTGCTAATCATTCTTTTGGCTGTCAATATCTGTCAGATCTCTAGAAGGATAGATGAGTATATGAATGACTTGAGACATGAACTCTGTTATAAATCTAGCACATATGTTATATAAGTAATTTTTTTTTGCTTAGTGTATTAAAAAAGGGCATAGAGAGAGTTAAGTTTTATAAAAGCATAAAAAACTAGATATATGATGGCATAAAAAGGACACACCAATACAGAGATAGCTTTTTTTTAAATAAATGTTTTAAATAGTACTATGACCTCATACTTTATCAATCATATATAGGTAAAGGAAAAAGAGTGATGATGGAGGTTAAGTTAGTTAAAGGCACTTAAGATATAGATAGATTGATGGGGAGAATTATGGCTGAGAAAGAGTGGTTGAAAATTTTAAGGTATATGAGGATAGATAAAGGTGTTTGACTCTGGATGTATAGGAAATCAGGGAGCAGAACAATAGAGCAGAACAATAGAGCAGAACAATAAATCGGAACAGAATAAAACAGAATATACTAGATCAAACAGAAATAAGTAATATAAATATTTTATAAATTTATGATGGAGCCAGAAAAGGAATTAACTATTGAGGGAATGGAAGTAGAGAAGCAAAGCCAACCAGAGTGGTTGCAAATAATGATGTTACAGTTTAAAGAAATGAAACACGAAATAAATCAACAATCACAAGAAATGAATCAGAAATTTGATCAACAATCACAAGAGATGAAGGAAATGAATGAGGGCATGAACCAAATAAAACAAGAGATAAATCAGAAATTTGATGAACAATCTCAAAGGCTAGATAATAAACTAGACCAGCAAGCTCAGGAAATGAAGCTGGATATAAGTCAACAAACTCAAAAAATAGAAAACCTAGGAAGAAGTATATGTAAGGCATGGACAGCCAGTCAAGAGAAATGGGATGTAAAGATATGTATGATAGAAGTCAAGAGTTGTGTGACTGTAATAAAGCTATATGAAAATGATGAGGTAGCTGCTGTTCAAGAACAATGTAATCCCAAAGAGGATATATACAGTGAGATACATAACTTAGAAATAAAGGTAGCCACTGTACAGGAACAAATTGACCTCAGGAAAGATGTAGTCAGTAAAGCTAGTTTCTTAGAATTAAAGATGGCTGCTGATGTATATGCCCCAGTAAATGTAGCAGACAAGTTTGAGACATTGGGAGCTACCAAAAGGATAGCTGAAAGTTATCATAGAGAGGAGGAGAGCTATGGCTATAAAGTCTCCAATATGAGAATGGGAACAAACCAGTTAGGCAGACAATTTCCCACAAAACCTGGCAAACCAAACATAGGAATGCCTGGGAATATATATATGATAGTGGATGATGTGCACTCCCCAATGAGAGTGGTAGACCTATTGGATGCCCTGGGAGTTGCAGAAAGGAAAATGAAAGGTTATTTTAGGATGGAGGAGAGATATAGTTATAAGATCTCCACCATTAGGATTATAAACAACCAATTAGGCTGACACTATCCAATGAAACCTAGTAAACCAAACATAGGTAGGCCTGGGAATGATTCCCATCAGCAAATGCAAAATAGCGACCCGCAGAAGCATACATTCAAAAAGTTCTATAATATATATGAAGGGCCATTCATGCTAAAGGAAAGAAAGGGGGAAAATGCATTTGTACTAGAATCGTCAGAAGGAGTAAAAGGCACATATAATGTACGTAGCCTAAAACCAATGGCACTCATGACCTAAGCAATTTTTTTTATATTCAAAATTTTTTTTTTTTGTTTGGGGGTGAGGCAAAATGTACATATACATATAGTATTCAATTATTTAAAAAAAAAAAAAAAAAATTTTTTTATTCTTTTATACATACAGAGATTTATATGTATAAATCTATTATTATAAATAAGCAGTTCTTTTTATGATTTATTATATAATATTTTTTATTAAATAATATGTGTTAAATTTATTTAACTTTCATTTTTGTTAAAATAGAGTAAATCAGAAAAGTGTGAAATAAGGCAATCAAGATTGTTAGATTAGAAAAAAAAAGGAAAATGTACACGTGTGAAACAATGAATAGATCTGTACAAACACAAAGATGCTTTTACACTTATTTCTGATGGCTATAGATGGCCAGCTTTGTTGTTATCTGTATCTTAAAATTATTTTTACAAAAGAGGTGCTTTGATGTAGATAACGATCAATTATAAGTCGTCATTGATTGTGACCGTCAAACTTGTGAAGCTTTGATTTTTTTTTTTTAAGATAAAGTTTTCCAGATGTTTTTTCGCGATATAAATGATTAAAACAATTTTTTTAGGCAGTTAATCATAAATTTTTTTAAGAGTCAGTAATAAATTTCTTTAGAGAGATGATCAGTTAAATTATTATTATTATTTTGAGACTCAACTCAGTCGGTCCTTCCTTGTTATAATTCTTAAGCAGAAATGTAAGCTCGAATCTTTTTTTTTAAAAAAGAGAGTGAACGCTTTAATTCTTTTTTCTCACTCTTTGAAAGTTGAAAAAAAAGAGCAAATGAAATGTGCGTTTATATAAAGCAATTTTCAAGCAATATTAAAGAATAGGAGAGAAATGGAACAAGATTGAATTTATTATAAGCTAGTAATAATTATAAAAATGATATTAACATATTTGGTTATGCATAAGAATATGCCTTTGCATTGCTAAACCATTTTTTTTGCTTCCTGATTAATACAGAAGGAGTCAAAACCGCTGATCTGTCTATGAAATCATGTATCCAGTAATAACCCACAAAATGATAAATTTTGAAGCCAACCACGCAAGCTATATGGAATGCTTTGTTCCTAGTTCATGTCTTATTAAGAGCTCACTGCCTTCGAACCAATGCAGAAGGGGAAATAGGAGGAAAAGAAAATTTAAAACAGCTATGTAGAACCAAGTTTGAAGCCATAAATCAAATTTTTGTTGATTTACCTCAATCATCTAAAGTGTCAACAGCAATTATTTTTTTAAAGAAGAGAAACAAGCAAATCCACCGGTACCTACTTATTCAAAGTACTTATAATAATTTTTTTTCTTTTAAATGGTAGAATGAAGCCAATCAACAGTGAATAATAAGGAAATTGAAGAAACAAGCAAAGTCAATTGATTCAGCATTATCTTAAAAGTATCTGCAATAACTTTCTTTTTTTTTTATTGGTGAGCAAAGAAAAGTGGTCTGAAAATTCAAACTAAGGACATTAATAAGAAGTAAAAAGTAGACGGGTAAATATGAACTTTCTTTAACCGATTTTATTCTTTTGCTTATTAAAAGTAAACCTTAATTTACCGGTCAAAGCAATTTTCTTTTTTGATACAGAAACATTAAAGACTTGTTTATCTATAGTTATTTGCAATATCTCACAACATAGCACAAACATAGTTTAAATCTTTAAACTTAAATTTTTCATTATTTTTTTTATTATATATTGTAATGTTGAAATGTTTTTTTTTTTTAATTGTTCTTCAGTTGTTAATGATAATGAGCAACCTATAGATATATGCATTTATAATGTTTTTTATTTTTATTTTATCTTGTTGCAGATTAAAAATTAATATATGTATTTTATTTTCTTTCGCTATAAGGTTGCAAAAGAGAAAAGATATTTTTATATATGTGATTTTTGGGTATACATTTTAAACATATATGTTAACATTACCGAATGCGTGAATGTGTAACTGCTTACCCAAACACATCAAAGAATAGGTTATATATGATTAGTTTAAAATGGTAAATTAAAAAGTAGGGCATTACATTTGAATGGAAATGAAATAACATATACAAGTAACACCTGAAATTTATTTTATGATATGATGAGTAAGAAAATTCTTAAATAAGCATTTATAGAATATGTTTTTTTTTTTAATATTGATTTAAGTCAGCTTATTTTGAGATATCAAGAAAAGTGACAAACCTATATATTAAGTTTATTTGCTTATACTTATATAAATTTTTTTTATTAATTTTATATAAATTTTTATATTAATAAACCATTTATTTAATTGTCGATTTGACTTTAAAGAAGGAATGAAAGAGTAGTAGTGTTAATAAAATATAATTATATATCTTAATTGGTTTCCGAGTAATTATTAAGAATATTGTGTTTTGTTTTTTTTTTTCTTAATTCTATCATTTTAATTCAGTATCATTGCTCGCAGTTTTTAAATATTACTATTCGTATATATTGAGCAATCACTTGCAAATATTAAGCGTCCGCAAAATAATAGGTAAACTAGAATGTTGATATTTAAGTATTTAAGGATTATGCTTTAGAATAGCCAAATTTTGATAATTATAGTTCAACATAGAAAGCTAAAATTGTGTTGTGTCCATGAATTTAGATCATCCTCATCAAAGAAGGATATCATGTTATTAGTTAAAAACGTTTCAAATAATACTATATAAAAGTTATAATCGCCATCAATCATCATTAATAAATTATAGTCATTAATTTAATGTTTAGCGTAATGAATATATTTTAGTAAATAGGGGATTATAGAAAATTGAATACTATGCAAAGAGATTCATGATGATCAATCATCACCATTAGTATTATTAAATCCCAGTATGAAATAGGATAATTTTAATAGATGCCTATAAGTTTATAAAGATGAATTTATTGTTGTGAGTTTATTGACAAGCCATGGCTGGTATCATCATCACCATTATAATCATTATTATGATATCACTATTATTATCATTATTATGATATTATTATCATCATCATCATTATTACCTTTATTGTGATAAATAAACTAGTTAAATGGCCATCAATATCAATAATGGTCTTCACATACTTGTTTGGAAGCCATTAATAGGATTATACATGCCTGTTCATCAATATACGCTAATGAGCTAGCAATGTCTATAAGAATCTTTGATTTATAGTATGAACTTTGGTAATATTGGGATCCTGTAATTTTATCAATATAGATAAAATGTAAGAATGTCATTTTGTTCAATAGTCATCCAAGTCATGTGTAATAAATATGTACTGAATGAGTTTGAACTCAAGTACACTATAAATAGATAATTATCTAGATTGAAAACAATCTAGTGGCGCTCATGGGTAAACACATGTACTTAGCTAAACTGAATAAAGAGTGATATCATCCCTTTCCAACTTCATAATATTAGTTTTATAAAATATATTTTTTTTTATAAGTTGTCATGAATAGCACCCGTGTGTGCATATGACCATGAATGGTCTTATATATTTGGAAAGAAGGATAGGAAGGATTCTTTGTTAGAAGAACCTAGTATTGGAGATAAGCATAAGGCACTCCAGGAATCTCACAGTGGGTACTTTTATTCAGTTGCTATATTTGATATTATTTTTATTAGATGACTATGGCCAGTATGTTTTATTGTTCAGATGACTGCCCCAATATATAAATAAATACCAAGAATCTTTAATGCTGATATTTTCTTTGTCTATGCTATGATGAATTAATATAGTTACAAATTATAGTTACCAATACATATCTTTTATATTAATTTAATAATTTCAAATATCTAAATAATACATATTTATATTAATTTATAAATAATTGTTACAAATGGCAATTTAAAAATAATTGTTACAATATATATATTATAACAGATCCTCACTTTTTTTAAATAATTTTATATCTGAACAATAATACAAGCAGAGGGGATATTATAATCAATTCTTTACATATTAACTATACTAATAGTCAAACCAGGTATTGTATGTATATACACAGGCTACAGCCACCTTTTAAGACCATTACACCAGCTCTATAACTGCCAAAAACACAATACCTCTTCCTTGAATATTTTTAACTTATGTGATGTGATGCACTGTGACTTCTCCTTATATGGAGTTAGGAATCTCTCAGCAACTATATCCAGAGAAACCTGTTAGCCACTTTACCTTCCCTATCCATTCCTCACCCTAAGTTTTATCGTAGTCTGCTCCATCCCATTTCCACAACATAATCTTTGTCAACTCTATGGCCTTTATATCTAATCCCCCCTTATCTTTTCACAAACCCAGCATAAAAACCAATAACCCACTTTCTGTATAATGACTTTTTCATATTTATTCTTCCATAACTTCATTATTTGAACCCTTTCTGCTTTCAAGCATTTACATTGAATTAGCAGATGCTTAATACTTTCTATGCCTTCCTTACACAACTTGCAGACTAACTCACCCATATTTTTCAATGTACATATATATTCCTTTGTTGCTAAAGATCCCGTTCATGCCTTAAACAATAAACTATCAAACTCTCCATACAGCAGTGCCATCCACTACATGCCCCAATAATCAATTAATGCAAAAAGGGCTGTTCACAAAATCGCCCTGTAGTGCCCACTCATCCAACATCGCCAGACCAATTTCCAGCCTGAAGCCCACATCAGCAAGAAGTCCCAGATCTGAGAGAACTGCATCCAGATCCCAGAATCCAATGCAACTCTCCAGCAGAAGCCTTTTAGCCAAGATAAACACAACAATGTTTTAAAAGGTCATTTACTTGCACAGTCATACACATCCTAATCCAGTTCAGCATCCATACATTTTGGTGTCACCCATCATCCCCTGGGCAGATATGATATAAAACCCATAAAACATCATGTAATCACCATTTACCATGCTTATACAAGCTGTTAATAGGGTATCAAACTCTTTACACAGTAGCAACACCCAGTGCAAATCCTGGTAATCAATGGATCCAAGGAAGTCTTTGCATAACACCATTACCTCATATACAAGGCTCTTCCTGATGAAAGCTACAAGTTGGAAACTTAGTCATAGGATATTAGATGAATAGGCATTAGATATAGATTTTATGCACAAACCCTCCTGCACCCATTGATTACCTAGACCTGCACTGGGTAACCCTACTCTATGGAAAGTTTGCTAATGAATATATTCATTCCAACCCCAAATTATTCATAGCTATCATATTACAACCAATAAACCATCATGTGATCACTGTTATGCTTTACACACCTGTTAATACAATAGCAAGATCTTTATAAAGCAGTACCACCCAGTGCAAGCCCCAGAAATCGATGAATGCTAAGAAGGCTTGTGCATAGCACCACTATCTTATATATAAGGCTCCTCACTGATGATAGCCACAAGTTAAAAACTAGTCATGGGATATTGGATGAGTACGCACTAGATAGGGATTTTATGCACAAATCTTCCTACATCCATTGACTACAGAGATTTGCACTAGGTGACACCACTATATGGAGAGTTTGCTAATGAATATATTTATTACTAACTCCAAATTATTCATAGGTATCATATTAAAACAATGCTAACATTTGAACACAAACCCTTAAATTGAATACCTTATAATTTATTGTGCAACAATCATATGATTACCTAGTCTCCATCTATTACCTTGTGTCACTCAATTCAGCTGTGGGCCTCTTTTAATTTTGGAGGTCCTGTATTGGGAACCACAAATCACTGTAAATGGATAGAAAGAGTAGTTGAAAAACCTGATGAAAATATGATGAAGGCACTAGTGTTTTATTCATTTAAATTATCTAAACATGTTATATTTCTCAAATTATATCCATATACAAAATGTCAATATTGAAATTGTTTTAAATTAATCTAAAATATTAATTTTAATAAATTATAAATATTAATACAAATTAAGTTAAAACATAAATCTAAGATAAATAATTGAGATAACAAAATAAGCATTGGGATTTCTTAATGAGTCTTGGTTTGCTGTGAAAGAAAATTATAACTGTAATCCATAAATATTATTTTTTTTTTTTTAAGTAAATAACTTTATTAATAGAAAAACACAAAAATTTATATATTTACATATTAACAAAAAACATGTGTATCTTTTCCCTTTTTTTTTTCTTCCTTTCAAGTTAACTAAAAATCATTTTTTGAATAATAAACACTGTTCCATATTTTATATACAGTAGGGAAAAATCTATCCCATATTCTTTCAATTTGCTTTTTTTTTTTGACAGATATTTTATATATTGATAATAGTATTTATCCTAATCATCTTCTAGTTTTTTAATCCAATTATATTTCTTGTTATCAAATATTAATGAACATCTTACAGCCCACATTGTTTTCAACACATGTGCTCTTATTATTGCATTGTGAGGTCAAACCTCTAAATATATTTATTTATCATATATCTCAAATTTACAAATGGTGAGTTAAAAACACAATTTCTTAATTGTCGAAAACAACTACACTCTTCAAACATATGCCAGAAAGTTTCTTCTTTACTTTTCATATGTTATAGCATTGGCCGGGAGGCGAACCTGCAACAACTGTCTGCAACCAAATGCTTCCTTGCAAGGCGGCTGCACTGACCTCTTGGCTAACAACGCTTGACCGTTTCTTCTTTGCTTTTACATAATACACATTTATACTTAGTATTGAACCTGGGTGCCATCTGGTGAATTACTCAGCTAGGTCAATTAAACAAGAAATTCACCTCATTAGCAATGAGATTTTGAACGATTTAAAACAAAATACTATAAATAACAAAATTTGTCTCAACTAAATTTCATCTGCTAAGAGATTCGAAGAGAAGATAATTCGGGACAAATTAACATTAAATAACATTTATTTACATAACACATATCAAGTTATAACTACAAAAATAATAAAATAAAAGTTAATTTAGCATAATTAATTTCATCTTAAATTTGAAATTAGGAAGTAAGAGTCTATGCATGTCTGGTTTTACAAAGTTTATGAGGAAAATATAAATCCTACCCCTCATATTTCAGTTTAAGTCTAGATTTTGATTTTTGTTTATATTGACATAGGTTTTATTTGAGATTTTCTTGAGATGATCAAACTGTTTTCTTTTGACAGCATTTAGAGTTCAAGAACAGTGTACCTGTATTGGCTTCTGGTTTTCCTAGTGACTTATAGCTTCTTCCTTCTGGGGCAGCACTTATCTTTATTTAATTGTTCAACCACAGCCTTGAAAATATAATGGTAGGTCAAGGTTTTGATCACATTTCAGGCTATCCATAATTTATAGGAACTGCATGGTGACATTGCAAGTCTATCAGGGCATGGTGTGTTAGGGCATCTTCAGGATTTTTATACATCATTGTAGCCACAAAACTAGAAGCTTGTGATGATAAAAATTGCAAAACTCAATAATATGACAGCAAAATTAATAGCAACAGAATAATTTCATAACTCGGATAACTTTAATAACTATGAATAACCCACCTAATAAAAATTTATTAGCTTATATGCCCTTGACCAATCATTGGTTTTTTAACACCACTAATGTAACTCTTCTAAAAAATTTAATTAGCCTTCTTTTTTAATTACTGTACTTATCTAATCAATTGATTGGCTTATGATTTTCAGTGCACAAATTTAATCTCTCATAATTTTTTTTATATTTGATTAGATATACTTTACCAAATTAACTTATATTTAATTAGACACTAATTCTATAAAATCATTTTACATTCCAAAACTATTTTACATTCCATTTCTCTTTTCAAAATTATTTGGCTTATTGCATACATTTTTAAGTTACATTTTTTCTTTGTTTTCAATTTGTAGTTTTCAAAGATAACATTTTAGATTTTGTAGTTTTTAAAAAGAAGCAACTTTTACAAGCTTTATTTGATCAGTGATTACTCTTATTAGATTTTCTTTTATTTTAAATCAAGTCTGGTATAATTTGGCCAGAGTTTTATTCATTTTTTTTAATTATAACCCAGTCTTTTGTTCTTTATTTCAAAATCTCTCCCTTCTCTACTTGTTATTATACTCACTACTTAAATGATAGCCGTTTTTATTTAAAATATATATATGTCTGTTTATTTTTAAATATTTTTACTATTTTTATATAATACATACATTTTACATATTTGTTACTATATATATATATAATTCCCAACACAACAGCCAAAGCTTAATGAACCAATAGGATGACCACAATCTGTTGCTAAGGCAACCTCTATGGATAAATGATGGATTCCTCTTTTATCCATAGAGATTACTTTGATAAAAGAGTTTAGATATTTTATTGGTTTATTATACTTTTCTGATTGTACTTTGAATTACATTTACAAAAACAACAAGTTATTGGCAATACTCAATACAGTGAGTGAGTAATTTTGATTGTTTTATATACATATATTTAAAATTTATAAAAAAGACAAACACATACTAAATTTACTTGTATAAATATTAAAATAAAGTTTAAAATGACTTATATATTACTTAAGTAGATAATATTCTTAATATTTTGAAATACTATAAAATATTAATTTCTGATTTGGAAAAAAATCTAAATTATTAATTCAACAAAAGAAAGATTACTTTTGCATAAATGAAAGTATTTTTAAAGAACATGTATATAAAAGTTTATTTCAATATATTTTGTATTTAAAAGGATATTATGAAAAAATCATTTTAATTCTCAAATTAAAATAATATGAATGTATGTCATGTAAAATAAAGAAAGGCAACAATTATATTTCTGTTACCATATTTGTTTTTATTAATTAAAAAAGTACTTAACTTTAATCTTGCTACTTATCAATATAGATGTGTGTATGCATGTGATCATGGGTATTAGACACAAAGTATTAACTCAAGAGCTTGCAGAATCAAGAAAATAATTTTAGGATTGTGTGAATGGTGGTAAGAATCTAATAACATTTTTAAAGTTCACAAACTTTTAACATGATATATATTTTATTTATGGCCAGCACTCATATGCATGCACCAAGCATTATGACTACATTAATGGTCAAATCATTTTATATATTTAATCCATTGCTTGATTATTGGCACTTATTTGATGATGACAATTAACATTAAATTTTAGGATCTACAGTATTTACTTTCAATTAAAAATGGCTTCCTGATATGTGATAGACTGATCATCTAAAGATGCCATTATTTATTTATGGTACTGTATTTTCCAATCCTTTACAAATGACACATCAATCTGTGAGCAGATGTTGGAAATATCATTGTTTGAATTATGCTGAATATTTGTGTTATTTGATTCCACTACATATTGTGCATAAAAATAGGCATGCTGATTATATGCTACTGATAATGATATTAATTAATTTGCCACTTAATTTAACTTAATTTATATTTGCCATTGTTTGATTTCATCTTCCAATTGCCAGCCTGATTCCATTGCATTTCATATACATATATACCCCTTTATCTTCATTAGTGTGAACAATTCATGACTTGAATTGTATCATAAATTGAAGACCTCAAATAAAATATAAACAATTATAATGAGTTTCTGTGGGAGAAAAAATAATTTGTTACTTTAAATTCAAAATATATAAAAATTATATTAAAAAATAATGCTTACAATGAAAAGGGTTAATTAATAAACATTTTACTAATCATATTATTAAAAAAATAATACTAACCTAAGAGTAAATATATAATACATAATATAAAAAATAATTCAGTTATTATAATTTTTAAAAAAAAAAAACATTATATCTTTTTATTGACAATCTGTCATTTTGCTTCTTACATAATGAAAGATTTTTCCTGATTCATGATTGGTTGAATTAAAGCATAAAGTAAAAAAAATAACCACAATTTACATTTTAAAATGTAAAAAAAAACAAAACACAATATACATTTTAAATTTTATTTTTAATGCAATTTATGTTCTATTATCAAAGTATGTTATATTTGTAACATCTGACCAATAAACAGAGAATTTTTTTGGATTGCTGTTAATTTTTTTAAATAAAATTTTACATATTTATTTAATTTACATAAATGCATTGAAATTAAATAAAAATGTGATAAAGATATTTAATCTCTAGTTGATTTCCGAAATTTTAATAATGTAAATGATTAAATCTTTTTTTCTTTTGCTAAATGTAATTTTTTTAATATTGTAATTTACAATAAATGCTGTTGTTATCTGGAAACAAATTACAAGACTATTGATATAAAATTTAACAAATGAATGTTTTTAACTTATATTTAGTAGCCTTTGATCATATAAAATTGAATATTAACTACATGATGCATGAAATCATTTTTTTCTTCAAAATAATTTATAATTGTGATGACTATTTTACAATTATAATTTTTATCTTTTTGCTGCAAGAAAAATATCATTCATAAGAAGTTTGATTGGTAAAATGGAGTGAATATATTTTACCTAATGTACTTATTTTAAATTTTAATATTAATACACTTTGTTGTTGTACATGCTCAAAATTGTTTTTAATACTTACTGCATTGTATGAAACTGGCATATTTTACTTTTATAGTTGTTAATGATGAAAATCTTTTTTACTTTGAATATGTCATAAATGAAAGCACTGATTGTCTTGCAAAGACATTGAATAAAAATCAGATAAAATAAATCATTTTAATTCTATAATAAAACATAATATTGTATACTGCATAATGTTTAAACTCTGCAATGTAGTGAATATTTTAGCATCAGTCTTACCATTTTATTTTCAATTGACATAGCTTTAATGACTGATGTCATCAATCTTATAAAATTGCCACCATTTTTCCAAGATGGTGTTTGTTTTTAAAAAAAAGTTTTGAAATTTCTTTTAAACATCATTGTAGAGAATAATGAATTGTGTGTGAATCCTCACATAAATGTTCATTTCTAAAAAAGAAAAAGGTGTATATCTTTTCAGAAAAGTCAAAGCTTAACTAAACTAATACAATGTCAATAATCTCAATAATTAAATATTGCCTTGACAACAGATTACTAGTATTCTATTGGTTTATTTAAGTTTTGGTTGTTGTGAAGAGATTTAATATGGAAACCAGCTAGTTGTTGGAATTTTATTGTTTAATATATTTACCCCAAATTCACAACTAATACAAACTAGCCAAATAAAATAAACTCTAAAACACAACCAATGGTTTCACTGATACAAGCAGACTTCTCAAGTATAAAGGACTAAAAGATAACAAATTTATATTAAACATTAACTACAATTCCACTTACATCCCACACACCCTTAATATTTAAAGAACTTTTAAATAAGTTAATTGCTTCAGAATCATAACATATTTAGTAATAAAGATTCTTTAATTCTTCTTTTTATTTCATTTCTTTCAAAAAACATAACCTTAGCTTCATTGAAATTAATAGTGTGGTCTGTATCTTTTTAATGCAGAACTAAGATATTTATTTCTAGCCCTACTTTAATATATCTTTATCCTTTCATTTAAGCTCAAACAACTCTGATCTATGTATAACTTCTTACAAAAATGAGAGATAATATACACTACTCCAGAAATAATCTCTCTATCAAAAATTTTATTTGTATTATTTAATAAATTATTTAAAGTAATATAGTCCCAAGCAATTTTTTTACTTCCAAACAAATTACTATTTTTACATACAATTCTGTAACAATTTAAAAGGCAAAGAAATAAAATCATATTCTTTTTTATTATTTACATTATTACAATTACTATTACTATTAGATAAAATATTTTTAACAAATTTATCTGCATAGCCAACACTCAAATAATCTTTATTTCATATAATAGCTTTGTTTCAAAATGATCAATTTTATAAAGATTATTTGAGTGTTAGCTACTCTGATAAAAATTTTAAAAGGATTTTATTTAATAGTAATAAGAATTTTAATAATGTAAAGGATAAAGAAAAATATGATTTTATTTCTTTGCCTTTTAAATCGTCATCTTATAGAATTATATAGTAAAAATAGTAATTTGCTTGGAAATAAGAAAATTGCCTGGAAATATATTAAATAATACAAAAGAAATTTTTGATAGAAAGGCTATTCCTGGAGTAGAGTATATTAATCCTTGTTTTTGTAAGAAGTTATAAATAGGCCATAGTAGTTTGAACTTAAATGAAAGAATAAAAGTACTTAAAAATAGGATTAGAAATAAATATCTCTCTTCTGCTTTATATTTCAATGAAACAGATACAGATCACACTATTAATTTTGATGAGGCTATTGATGTCTTCTTTGAAAGAAATGAAATAAAAAAAGAATTAAAGAATCTTTAGTATTACATTCAAATATCAGCCTTTCAAGCTAATTGAGCACGTGCCTTTTGAGAGTGTTAAATAAATGAATACTTTCCTCTTCAATCCAAGATATAGTATTTATGCAGGAATAAAAAGGATCCTCTTATTCCTACAACTCAAATTCTTTTTTATATGAGCAAATCTGAAGAACTGTTGAGGAGAGCGTGAGTAGAATTCTCACTTTAAATTACTATTTACGATGTTCTTTGACTGAATGACGTCGGTGAAATTACTTAGAATTTACTAAACGTCATTCTTACTGAAACTTAATTATGAGTAAATAAGCAGTTATTTATTTAGTGCCATGTTTACAATTATATTACATTCAAATATCAGCCTTTCAAGCCAATTGAGCACGCGCCTTTTGAGAGTGTTAAATAAATTAATACTTTCCTCTTCAATCCAAGATATAGTATTTATGCAGGAATAAAAAGGATCCTCTTATTCCTACAACTCAAATTCTTTTTTATATGAGCAAATCTGAAGAACTATTGAGGAGAGCGTGAGTAGAATTCTCACTTTAAATTACTATTTACAATGTTCTTTGACTGAATGAAGTCGGTGAAATTACTTAGAATTTACTAAACATCATTTTTACTGAAACTTAATTATGAGTAAATAAGCAATTATTTATTTAGTGCCATGTTTACAATTATATTACATTCAAATATCAGTATTAAAAAGTTATGATTCTGAAGCAATTAACTTATTTTAAAGTTCTTTTAATATTAAGGGTGTGTGACATCAAGTGGAATTGTGGGTAATGTTTAGTATAAATTTGTTGATATCTTTTAGCCCTTTACACTTGAGAAGTCTGCATTTAGCAATGAAATCATTGGTTGTGCTTTACAGTTTATTTTCTTTGGCTAGTCTGTGTTAGTTGTGAATTTGGGGATAGGTTTGATTATTTCATTGACTAGTTTAGCTTTAGGCTTTTGATGTTTATGTTTAACATATATAAACTGCTCAAAGTTTAAGCAATTGTTTTGTGACTTACATATCCACTCATCATATAACTGTAAGCCCGAATAAAGCCTTTGCAACCAAATACCAATTTTAAAACTGAAATAATAAGATAGATGGTCTTATAATATTCGACGTGTTTGCACAACCTAAGACAAAGTTAAAATCAACTATAAATTGTAATGTTTTAAACAGCTATTAATATTATTTAATTCAATATATTATATTTCTGCTTATTAATTTTTTCTTGGCTTATTAACCCATTTTATTTTTCTTAAGAATTTCAAATCAGTAAATAATGTGGCAAACACTTAACCAAGACTAACAAAAATATCAATAAGAAAAATATAATAAATATTTTTTTTTTAGTTTACAATCTAACTCTACAAAAACAAATAAATATAAAACCAAAGTAAACTTATAATAAACCATGACAGTAAACCAAGAAACTGATAATGTGGACATTATAACAATACTATCTGTTATCCATTAATTACTCAAACTTACTGCAGATACTCTTGCTCTTGATAATATACTTGATGGTTTATACAGATAGCGGGGTAAATGAATAAAGTGCATTAAAAATTGAATGAACTACAGTGAATAAATACTTAATATACTTCCGAGAATTAAAAAAAAAAGTGGAATAATTAAAATAAATAATTCTAGACGAAAGATGCAAATGTTAGCTAAAAAATATGATTAAACAAATACATAACTCTATATCTTACTAAATAATCACAAGCTTCTTACACGTTTAAGCAAATAGTGTTTATTAATATAATAACAGTTTCAACTGTTCCTGTAGTCTTCTTCAAATCTCAATCTATTTCTCTAACTTTCCACCATTTTACTTATGACGTAATTAGGTACTTACGCATTATGGGCTGTGGAAATTTTAGTCTTCGTTAATTATGTTTATTTATGATTGCTAAATATTTGATGGTACGTTTTATTTAATTAATTAAATACATTTAACTTTTAAATATTTAAAAACTCATTTTTAATAAAATTCTAAATACCAACACCGGTTTCTGTATTAATGACAAATATTTACGTGGCAAAAGATGACCTCTTGAGGTTTTCCATCATGAAGCTGTTATCGTAACCCAGAATTTCTAACGTGATAATATTCATTATAGCATAAATTTAAAATATATATTTTTGTTTCAGAATGATTTTTATTCTAAGTTTATGTTATTGAAAATCATTCAATAAAAATGTATATTACTGCTATAATGTAAATATTACAAATATATTATTCTAATCGATATAAGCCTATAACACTGAGTAAGAAAAGCTTGATAGTAAACGTTTTATTATAGTATGCTGGGCAGTTTTCAATATCTTAATCCTACTCATAGCAATAACTAGTAAATGAGAGGATTGGGTGTAAAAGATATAATGTATAGGAAAAGAAAACCAACGTAATATACAAGATATAATGAGGCTATAATCTCGATAATATGCGTATAAAATGCGATAGTAGGGACCTCTATAGGTGTTTTAACCACAAGCTTACGATAGCGTAAGCTTGTAAATATTACTTACATAATCAATGTGAGTTTAATAAATTTATAATTACAAGATATAATGGTAAATATGTTTTTAATTTGCATTTAAATAAATTAACTTTATGGATTGTGTGAATTAATAAAAAACAGATTTTCACCCAAAACAACTTGTAGTTTATTATTCTATGGTAATACCTTTATTTATAATGTTATAAGAGACTCATTAATGTTCCATGATGCAAGTCTAACACTGAAATGCTAAAAGAAATTATGTTAAATGAGTGCATGCTATGGCAAATTACCTCTAATAACCACTAAATATTATTACTAAATCTTATTATCCTACAGCCTACTTACAAGGCCTTTGAGCAGATAGTATGCACACACATGCATTGATGCTAAGAATAAATAAAAGTGATTTTTCAAATTAAATAGTTCTAAAGGTTTGCCTCACTTCCATGTAGATTATATTTATATGTTTGACTCTGTTCGTAGAGCATCCAACTTTGTATCAGAAGATCCCAATATCTATTCTCACACTTGCAGTTCTGACCTTTGAACTTCTTACAAATTTTTTATAATCTCCTGAGCAATAAAGCTATTAGCCTTTTTTAAATACGTATATGACTGTCCTACCTACTGATAAACACAGGTGGACATTGTAACTTCAGAAAATAGCAAGATAAAAGAACTGGAAATGGATTAAGTTTTATAGATGACTGTGTAAACCAATTTGTTTGTATAGTCTTTATTTGACAGATATTTTATATTGTCCTTCAAATATCTTGTGGTGCTTTTTTTCAATCTTTTTCGGTACAATTTTTTTTTAAGACTTCAGTGTCTTGTTCAATTTTTTCCTCTCTCTCTCTATCTCTCTCTCTCTTTCTTTCTCTCTCTCTCTCTCTCTCTCTCTCTCTATCTATCTATCTATCTATCTATCTATTATATTTTCCTCAATTAATTTTCCACTAAAAGCAATCTATATTACATCTCTTGTTAGTGGCTTTAAGATAATCTATATGACTTATACAGGCTCTGCCTGTTCCATGAAAATTATGCTCAAAACCAGCTTAAAATATTTATTTTTAAAAAAGCCTGTTATTTACTATTTCTTTTACATACTCAATCTAATATTCTCATTCTCTTATAGCTATAGATTCAGTACCATTACATCTTGCAAAGTGGATAGCATGATGGCTTGTCTTATGATTTTAACCTTATCTTTTTACAATATCGTAAAGCAGCTTTTTTCCTCTTAACTTTCATGTTACGTGTTTTACTTTCATAGAATTATTCTATAAAAATAATCTTTTGTACAACCAATTTATATGAAATCATTATACTAGTTTAATGGATAATCAGTAAGCAGTGTCATACCAATTGCACTCTTGTTGCCTTATAGGATATGAAGTTGAATTAATAACGGTTTGATATTCGATTTCAATATTAATTGCTTTGGGCTATCTTTTTTTTTTTGTAATCCTATCATTTTTTGTTTTATTATCTTCATGGCATTAGTCATCTCTTTGAAATGAGTGTGTTTATGTTATAACTTAGTTTTTGCTATTCAGTAATCCACTAGAGGGAGCCTAGGACTCCAGATAACTCTGTTACTGGCTCCCCGTTTTAATTCCTTCTTCTCTAGTTTAGGGAACTGGATTTTTTCACAAGTATACCTAGTTAAAAAAAGTAGTTTCTTAGTTCTCTTTTCGTATATGACTTTAGTCATCATCTGATCAAAAGTAAGAATAAGTAGGTATTAATATGTAAACAGATAAAATTTTGGTCTGCTAAGTGTCCTTGATTGTGCCTTTCCATAATCACTACAATCAATAAATAATGTCTTAGAATTGGATTGGAGGGGGGGAAGCAGAATTCCATTCAACAAAATCTCTACATGTTTGAACACATTTATTTCGAATTCTTCCGCCCGTCATAAACGTAAAATATATAGAATGGATAATCCAAAAGTAGTCGGTTAAAAAATTTGGCTAAGCGCCTGCGTGCAAAATTGTCATTTAAGAATAAAAACACCTTACTAAATCTCTAAGTGTTCATTTCTTAATACTGTGCACTTTTATTGGAGTTATGTATGATCTACATATAATTAAATTAGAAAATAAATGTGTATCCGTATAAAATAGTAAGCCCTTATTTTCCATTATAAATATTAATTACCAAATTACTTACGTTATTACTTAAACTATTTATATTAATAGACTACAATTTACATTTATTTGATGTTTATACTTTCACTTCCTCCGATTAATAAACGAAACTTCATTAGATTTAATTTCTTTTATGATTGATGGACCATTAGTCTCGGCAGGCGGTGTTTTGATAAATATCTTTCAAATACAAGTGATTAAAAATAAAATATTAATGCTTACAAAAGGAGGAGAAAAAATTATTCAGTTAATTTTAAGTGAGTATTGTTTATTTTATTTTATAAAAGCTTACACTCGTAAATGAAAAATATACATCTTATATTTATTAAAATATAATTAAGTTTAATAAGAAATATTGTGATAAACGTGTCACTGGTATAAATAATTTAAAATACCACAATTTTTTTAATAAATTAATAAGAATGATGAAATTATTAAAAATCAGTTATTATGCAATTAAATTGCTATTTAAAATGCATTAAGACATATTGTACTATATTTAAAAGTCTGTTAATAAAAATCTTTACAAATTTAGAATCATACGTTATATATCGTATATGCGATAGAACTCAACCAACTATGTGTCAGAAGAATTACAACCATTCAAAAACAAAGAGTGTTAGGACGCAAACTGAACAAAAATAGTTATTCAAATCCTGAGCAAAAAAGATAAATATAAAAAATAAACTTTAAGATAAACTTTGTTTGACAATGCATACACCAACTGATGAACCATAACTATGTTACACGCATACTAATAAGCCCAAAATCCCACGTGGGATCTCAAAGTCTGCTTGTATGTTATTTTTCAATATTCTGCAGCAAAGTATTTTTTTAAAAATTTCACATCTTGACTAATTGTAGGTATCCAATGTATTTTATCTCAGCTACATCGTCTCAATAAAAACATTCAAGTTAGTCCTCTGAAGAAATTGAGCTGGACATATTGCTAGAATGGATGATAATAGGTGGACAGTTAAAATCTTAAACTGGATTCCAAGAAATTGCAAAAGATATAGAAAAAGACCACATGTGAGATGGATGGTTGAAATAAAGAAGTGTGCAGGGGTGATGTGGAAAAGAGAGGCTAAAGATCGGAGAAGATGGGTTGGACTTGGAAAAACCCTTATTCTGCAGTGGATTGATAATGATTAAAAATGATGATGATGATGATGAGAATGCCATTCAGATAACCTTTATAATGTATATTCATTGAAGACCTCTATCCTGCTGCAGAATGTAAATAGGTGCAAACAATGATATCGATTATGATGAATTAACCTGTTACATTTAATATTTGAATAAAAGAAATTCAAAAATGAGTAACATTTGAGTGTAATTTTTTAAAATAAGCTAATTAAATTTTTAAAAACAGTAAAAAAATGTATTCTTAACCATATATGTTTTATATTCCATGGGATCAATCGTCATTCAAAAAAAGAAGTTACTTTTATGGTTGAATATTTTTAACAAATCTATCCACTCATTTGCATGTCATACCTCTGTCCTTAATTCATTTTTTTTTTTATTAATTTCTTTTGCTTCACAAACATATTTATAGAAAAAAGTAATAAAAATGTAAACTAAACCTTCATTAAATGTAAAGAATTATCCAGAATTTCTAAACTAGAAAATACATGTAAAGCTATTTTGGTAAATCAAACTTACCATTAATTCAAGATCTTGCTTCATCGCCAAAACGTCCTCATATCAAGATTTCATTTTTGGATGTTCAACTGAAGACCCATTTAACCACCAAAAAATGATAGCATTAAAAATGGGATTCTTATGGGGCAGTAAACATTAGTTTTTTAGATCTAACAATAAAGTCAACTGGGTTTGATCTTTCTGGATGTATCATCATTAGAATCAAGACTATCCGTGATGAGTGGGTGTATCTGTTTCAGAAATGGAATTTAATAACCTCCAACAATGAGGCAGTAATCAAATCCAAAACATGAATCCATAATTATACATATCATGATAAAATTAATTAGCTTAATAAAATCACCAGAGAATCTATCTCTGATTAAAATGTTTACAAATTTCTTTACTATATTTATGAAGTCTATCTAAAAAAGGAAAATTTATATACTAAACAAATAAAGTTAAAAATTATTAATAGATTCAAGGTTTTGCTCAAATATCTATGCTAACATTAAGATTACTTCTAAAATAATAAAAGGAAAGGTGTTCTGACATGGATACCAAAAGGTCATCTCTGTTAAACTAATATGATTTGCTAATGCTGATCTTATGTCTCTTGATGCTTGAGGAAAACTTGATTTTGAGTACTTTTTCAAAAACTCAGTAGTTTTATTTATAAATATGGAAAAATTATTTATTATTAAAAACTTAATATACGGGATTTAAACACCGACTTTCAAGCTTCTTTCAGTTATCCACTCTATCTCATATAACTGATGCACATGACCATACATATGTGAAAAAGGTAAATGATCTCCAATATATGTATTTCATGCTGAACCAACACTCATCAGTTGGTCCAGATCATCATCTCCCACACATATATGTAATCAGTGCTCAGTTTGTATTAATATAGCAAATCTTTCAAACTTTAAAGGACATGCTTCAATCTATTCCATTCCTCAATTATTTAGCTATCCATATCATTGAAAATCTGATGATGGTATGCCCAAATCCCTTGTTGGTGCTGATAGTATTGTAATCATAGAAAAGAGGCACTTTTGATTATCCATAAAGTCAATACTTTGGATTAAGCATGCTATCTTATAAAATATTAACCAATTTTGTATCAAATATATTGCAGAATTATACTTTATTATATTAGGAATGACAGTCTAAAAGCTTTCTATTAGCTCATTATTTAACATAACATGTAAGCTAGTATATAATAGCCAATTTTTGAATTTTGAACTATAATAAAACAAGATGGACAGCTGTGAAGTAAGTTTCCATAAAACTGGCCTGTGAGCTAATTTGGCTTTTATATAACATCTTGGTTAAATAATGAGTTAATAGAGGGCATTTAATTACTATTAGTCATAATATTATATTATATGCAACTCAGTCTTATAGTCACCGTAAAATCATTACAAAAACTTGAATAACTTTTGAAAAAATGCAGCTAACACCTCCCATTCAATTACATTAAATTATTATTATGATTGAAAGGTTTGATAATCAAAAGGGGCAATACTCTCAACTATACCACCCTTTGGTATAATTTATTTTAGCATCTCATTCATAGAGTTACATTGTAAATAAACTTTAATAAGTTATATTTACTGAGGCTATAACCTCGATAATATGCGTGTAAAAATGCGATGGTAGGAACCTCTACAGGTGGTTTAACCACAAGCTTACGCTATGGAAGAAAAGAGGGGAAGTTATATAAAATAATAAATGGTTTGTTATTATAGATATGATGTGATACCCGAAGTAATCAATTGAACTGCAATCGAGAAATTTTTAGTTTCTAAGTTCATTTCTGTACCATTGTTACTATGCTAGATAACAGAAAGAGATATGCCGCTTTATGTATATATATTTTTTTTTAAATGTCATAGCATCGGCCGGGATGCGAACTCGCAACCCGGGCAACTGCCTGCAAATGCAAGGCAGTCGCGCTGACCTCTCGACCACCAATGCAAGACCGCTTTATATTATTAAGATGCAAAAGTGAACTATAATTGATATTTTGTATATTATTTATTATAGGAATAAATGCTTTTCATATTCTCATTAGCTTAAAAGAAAATCCTGAACTAATTTTATCGTTTCATTTTTATTTCTCTTTTGTTTTCTTTTTCCAAGGAAGAGTTATCATTTCTTTTTACCCGCATGATTTGAATCTACTTACTATAATTATTTAGGTTGGATTCCAATGATAAGAAACGTATTAATTCGTTCTCTGTAGAAAACGTCAAATAAATGATAGCTTTCCACTCAAAAATAATTAATTTAATTGTTACATTTTGAATTGCAAGTGTTAAACGTACTCCACCCACAACTTTGACACCATCCACTTTAGATAATCATTAATTATTTATTAGACTAGAATTGTCTCTAGCCCAGATATAAACTTTAAACCTCAGTTAAAGATTAAGATATCTGATTTTTTAATTAAATACACTCTCATGGAGTTATTCACATTTCTTTGTCCCATTTTAATTTAATTGCTTCTGTAATTACAACAGTAGTGATACAAAAAATTGATATGATTTTTTTGAAATGATTTTTTTGAAGAAAAAAAATATTTTAAATTTTGACCTTTCTGCACTTTGTACGCATAATTTATAGCTATCAAACGATATATTTAATTTTTTCCTCGTCATCAATATATTATTGAAAACAGAACTAAAGTATTCCTCTTAGACATCATTTCTGATAAAATTTAAGAGCAGTTTTTCAAAAAAATTTATCAAAATACATCTATTATTTATATCACTAACTTTATTATAAAACAGTTCAAAGAATATACAAAGTGAGTTTTAGAGTGGATGGTTTATAGCAACAGTTCAGCTCGAACAAATTTCTTTAAAGAAAAATAAAAGGACAGGCGCAACTACGCATATAATTTGTTCCTAACATCGTTCTAATTCTTTAAAGATTACAAATCTAATTTATCAATAACCCCAAAATTATGCATTACTTTTACTTGTTTAATTAGTTGTAAACCGTACATTTCATCATCGTTTTCAATCTTTATAAAATACACTGCAACACGCTCTCTCCATGTTTAAAGTAGATTCTTTTTTTTTTTTTTATCAAGAAATTTATTTAACACAAAATATACATAGTATTATGATATACAGGATAACAGGTTAAGCTTGGTTAAAAGGTTAAGAGTTCTCATGCATGTATTATTATGTGGACATTGGTCTATCTTGTACAACTTTGTATTGATAGTGGTTGCAGTATTTCAATTGAACGACATTGTGTTTCTGCAACAGGTTGATGCTTAGAGTGACCATAGAATATTTATAGGGATGATAAATATATTGCTTTTTGATGGTGGGTTTGATGTGGGTTTATTGCAGTGTTTGCATTATTGTTGTATCGGAACTTCAAACAGTCTCCATGTCTCAAAGAAGGCCATAGAGGTAGAAAGGATTTCATCCCTTTTTTTGATATTGTTGATGATGTTAATGAAGAGTTGAAGAGGATTTAAATGAGCTCCTTCAAAGGCTAGCTTGCAGCGGACGGACCAGATGGAAAAGGTGAGGAATGTGGATAGTCTTATCCATGCAAATGTTTTGTGCCAAGGCAGTGCTGGATTGAGTTAATTATTTGAAAGTTGATCTTTGAGTTTGTGTGGATTAATTGTCTGATACTGTTGAGATTGGGGCAGATGTTTAAAATGTGCTCAAATGTCTCTGATTCCCGGCCACAGAGTTGGCATAGTGGGTCAATGTTATTGAATCCTCTTCTGTTTACCAAAAACCATTTAGTTGGTAGGGCATCAAGATTTATTTTAATTATGAAGTCCAGGAATTTTGCTTCGAGGCTCCAAAATTTAAACTGTGATATGATTTTCTTGTTGGATAAGTTAAGTCTGGAAATAGGAGAATATGTTTGAGGATGCTGTAGATTATATGCATCCCAGTATTTCATTTTGGAAGAATAAGCAGTTGCAGGACAGTTGTAAAGGCATTGAGAAGCAGAGGTTAAGGATGATATCCAATCCTGTTTGAGAGGTGGTGGTCGGTCGGTAGGGTCAACTGGCATATAGACTTGGAAGTTGTCAAAATAAGGGTTAATTTATGAATAAGATTGTGGATTTTTTGGAGAAAAATGTATAGGGGGAGTGGAGTGAAAGACCATTCAGCCAGCAGGGAGGCGCATGCCTTCTAGACTGATGGCAACAGTTTTCCCACCCCAGAACAACCTAGAGCAAAGTGAGTTAATTTTACTGACAAAGATTTTGGTAGGTTTAATAATTGGGAGGTAATAATTAATTTTGGGGAAAAGGACCATGTTGAGTAAGGCCACCTTCCCATGAAGTGAAAGGTAAACCTTAGCAAGTGATGTTGTTATTTTGCTGGCAGATTTTAATATTTCATTTTGTATTTGTGATGTGATGATAGTAGGTGGTTTGTGAAAGGGAATACCTAGGAAGTTCTGTGGTTGTCCAAGGAAGTTAGTTGTAATCTTCTTCCCTGTAGCAATTCTCCATGCAGATGATTTTTGAAGATTGAAGGAAAGTTTATATTGGTGAGTGTAGTCATTTAAAATTTTGTTGAGATGACCAAGATATTTTTGTGATGGCAAGACTATGAAGACATCGTCCATATATGCGAGGATTCCTATCTCCCTCTTTAGTCTGGGAATGTAGACTCCTGGAAGTTGTCTTTGAATGTCTAACAGGAGTGGATTGATGTAAGCAATGAAAAGAATCGCACTAAGAGGGGATCCTTGTGGAATTGAATGTGATGGTTTGAAACTGTCAGTGGTTCTTCCATCTAAGGATATCAATATGTGTCTGTTTCTAAGAAGATTACTTATGATTTGGAGGTATGGCTTGGGTACCGCATAGTCAGCCAGAGTTTTAAGCAGGATGTTGATCCTGACTGAATCAAATGCGGAGCTATGTCCAATTGAACAGCAATTGGTTTAGATTTCCTGTTTGTTCTTAAGTGATCAACTAGGGATTTAACTTGGGCCATAGCTAGGGTGGTTGATGAGCCTTTTTGGGAACTGGGATGGAGAAATGTATTTGAGAATACCTTCTTGAATGATATCTTTTATAGTGGATTCAATGATTTTTATAATTAGAGGGGACATTGAGATGGGTCGAAGACTCATGAGCTCCGATGGCGGCTTATTTTTCTTAAGAAAGGGTACCATGGCAATCGGGTAAAGATTGGGGATAATTTTGTTTCCATCTGTTAGGTGGTCTATCATTCTATGGATAATTGGTATTGAAAATTTGCTGAGGTGGGCTAGAATGAAGCGTGGAATGCCATGAAGCCCAGGATGAATTCGATCCCTAAGGGATGTGATTTTGTTCTGTAGCATGGATTCCGTTATGCAATGCATGTCTGGAACTTCCTCATTTTTCCATATAGTGAGTGGTGTTTCAGGATCTTTTTGAAGAATTTCCTGGAAGTGATGCTTAATGCCTTCCAACATTTGTTGACCAATCCAGGATTCCCCATTTGAAATAATTATTGAGGGTGTATTTTTTATTCTTGATGTTCCAAGGGCCCAGCGAATGTAACCACGGGTCCAGCAATGTTGAGATTCAAGGAACAATTTTGCTCTCTTGATGGATAGGTATTCTGCTAGTTTTTCCTGTTGTGTTTTGTATTTCAATTTTAAGGAAATAATATCTTTAATGTTGTCTGTGTTACTTGGAATTTCTTTAAGTTTGGAGCTTATGTTTTGTAAATCATTAAGCAATTTAACTGGACCTTTCAGCTTTCGTGTGTAGTTACTTATGAGTGATTGTATGACTTCAATGAATGCAAACCATGCAACTTCAATGGGTTGTGATAGAATGTCAATTTTTTGAAGTAAATGTAGGACTCTGAGATGATAGCTTCAGTCGCTGTTGTGTGGGTTATCATGCGGAGAGTTTGGCGACTGTATTCTCCAGTGTAAAGTGTCTTGTCAGGAAGAAGTTTGATAATTTGTGCGAGGTGGTCTGAGTATGTTACCAGTTGAAGCTGTGCTTCAATTTGGAAGTGCAATTCTGGTGAATAGTAGAAAAGATCTATGAGACTTTTACAGCTTTGTGTGTAGAAGGAGAAGGATCCCGGGGGCAGAAATCCCTCACCACACATGAGAGTTTTATTGATTAGGTGTAAGTATTTATTGTTGAAGTGGGCATAGTTCACATTGAAGTCACCTAGGAGAAGTGTCGGTGATGAGTTGGAGTATAGTACCATATTTATTGTATGTATGATGTGATGAAAATTATTGACTGTGTTTTGAATATAAATGAACAGGATGTTGAAGATGAAGCCACTGTAGTTAACTTTGATTATGACTATGTTACCATCTAAATATAAAATGTTGAAATCATTAGGTGGTTTATTTTTGTTAATGATGAAACCTACCCCTCCGGAAGCAGTGGTGGCAATGGAGAATTTAGTGTAACCAAAGTTTTCTAAAATCTGATTGATTTGTAAGTTTGATTTTATGTGGAATTTAGTTTCGGCCATAAAGAAGATGTGGGGTGTGTGAATATTCAACCACTGTCTTATGGCATATATACGTTGTAGAGAGTTTAGGCCTCTCACATTGGTACCAACAATTTTAAGATACATTATAATTGGTTTTTTAAAATTTTCAGGTAGAAAGATGTGTCGGTGAATTCATTGTACAATTCAACAGTTGAATTAGCTATGAGTTGTTATGTGTCTCCTGGAGTAGGTGACCAGTCCACAGGAGAGTCTACTGACTGACCGAAGTCAATGGTTTCCGGTAGAATAACTTCTACATCATTATGTCGAGTGTTTGCTTGGGCTTTGACATCTTTAGATATATTCTCATTTATTGAAAGTTCTTGCTCATTAGTCAGTTGCATATTTTTGGTTGGCAATAAAGTGCCACCCTTTCTTCTTTTGTTGGATTTGTCTTTTGAAGTTGTAGGATTTATAGGTAGAGTTGCTTTTGAGTTTTTGGATTTGTTTTGTATATCATCATCAGAACTAGGTCCACTGGAGTGTGTATGTTTTTTCTTTTCTCTTTTTCTTTTTTGTCTTTTCTCATTTGTCTCTTGATGTTGAGTTTTGGAAAAATCTATGTTAGTAGGTTGATGATTTATCATAGTCTCATCTGATTCAATGTCAGTTTCTTCACTTGAATCACTGAACTCATATGTTGATACACTGTCTATTTCATCATAGACTCTTCAGTTTATAACTTCTCAAACTTTCTTAGTTCATCAGCCATCAGAATGTGGGGGGGGGGGGCACTATATTTTTTAAAATATTTTGGAATCAAACTTAAGACTTCAATTGCTATCTTTTCTTGTGATATTTCAGACCAACTTCATTTCAGCCTATTAATTCTTTCCCTGATGTTAAATACGGGTTTATTTTTTACCCATATTTTAATTCTGATTCTTCGTTATTTTCCCCATACATAACTCTTCCTTTGTTACTATGTGCTCAGAAATCTGTGTATTGCTTTTGTATTGTGTCTAAATCTTATATTCAAAAATAACTTAGTAAAATCCATTTATTAGGGGGTTTTTTCTTTTCAAACATATTTTTTTAATATATCTGTCAAAATTTTTTCACTGAAATTTAATTCAATGATTAATTTCATCTCTTATACATCCATCTATATATGCAATCTGTTTAAGGTATTTGTAGTTATTGACTTGCAATTCATTTCTATCAATCTTTGTTTTCTCTCCATTTTATAAGAAGCCATTGAACATTGCTTTAATCTTTTTAGCATTTATCTTCAAAATTACTTTTTTATTTTTATACTTTGCAAAATCTAGTTGGTCCAAGTATTTTCTATCTATTATCTTAACTTTCTGTTTTAATCTCCTTAATAGGTCTTGTAAAAGTGCTGTAAAAAGTTTTATAGAGATGGAAATATGCTGTCTCACATTTCTCAATGTTAATCTTCATGCATAGTTTGTTGCAGTGATAGAGTTGAAGACTCTGAAACTCATGATGTTAGGTCCAACTCTTTCACTTTTAGAACTCAAACTTTTCATAAATTTTCAAACATTTGATGATGATGATTATTATTATTATTGTTATTCTTGTTTTATTGTTGTTGTTGTTGTTGTTTTATTATTATTACTGTTATTATTATTATTATTATTATTGTTGTTGTTGTTGTTTTTGTACTTGTTTTATTATTGTTGTTATTGTTTTATTATTGTTGTTATTGTTCTTGTTGTGCATAAGGTTTTTTATATATGCATAAACCAATATTCATTATGCACAAATATGCATATGAAGTAATTATAATTCATTGTAATATAGAAATTGTCTACTTTTTGCAGTTTATCATAAATCATTGTTATAGTCATAAAATCCCATAATATTAAAATACAATTTCCAAATAACAGAACACTGAAACAATCTCAATACTGTCTATCAAGAAGAGAGAGTGGCTTTGTTTGATATATTTAATACTATTTGTAGCAGATGTCACTTCATACTCCTTAAAAATTTTAGTGATGATGACTATACAACTCCTGAGTTACAAAAATATTTAATTGTTTTGAGATTTTGGAAATATATGATAATAAACCAAATGGAGTAGTGAGAATGGAAGTGGGAAAAAAACTAAAAAGAAATCTAAAAATGTTGAGTAAATTGGGGAGAAAAAGCAGAAAAATCAAAAGGAATATCAGAAAATACAATGGTAACTGCAAAGAAAAAAGAGAAGATAAAAAATAAAAGTTAAAAAAAAAAAAAGAATTTAAAAATTTGAGGTAAATTGGGGAGGGGAATATAAATATCAAAAAGAATATCACAAAATATAATGACAGTTGCAATAGTAACTGCCAAAAAAAGGAGAGAAGGTAAAATTCTAAAAAATATCTCATGAAAAATTCCTCCACCCTCTTACCACCACCACTAAATACAAAATTCCATTGATTCACACTAAAAATCTCACTATCAAACCTGATATGTTGGTTCATGTTTAATTAAACCACTTACAAACAGTTCCAAAAATGACTGCCATAAAAATTGGAAACAATGTTGCTGTAAGTACACATTCTCAGTTTTCATTTCAAATGCCTCAGGTTTTCCACCTGTAGTAATAACACTTCCTTTCATCTTATCGGGTAGAAGTTGTATAATAGAAATAAATTTTAGTGGATGATCAAGCTAATTTCAAACAATGGCATAAATATGTTTAACTAAATCAAAGGCCTGGACAAAATCAATAAAAGCAAAAGATAAAGCATCCTTTTATTATAGACACTTTTCTTACATTTTCCGGCAACAGAGACCATATCTAAAACGTTTCTAGATTTTCTAAAACCACACCGAGCAACTTATTCGACAAATTCTTAAAATTGCATTTGTTGTAGTGATTAATAATAATATTGCATGATAATTACTACAATCTTACTCTTCCTTTTATTTTTAAAAACTGGAACAATAGATACACTCTTAAGATTAGAGGCACAACTTCATATATCGATATATTCCTAAAAAAATCCAATATTTTTTTACGCTAATATATTATCACAATATTTTAAAATTTCTCCAGACATTTCAACAAAACATGCAACTTTTTTATTTTTAACATTTCCTATAGCTATTTTGACATTACTAAGCTGAATATTTTTGTCCAAATCTAAATGTATAGTGTTTATATATATATTGGTTTAAAAAAATGTACAAGTTTAAAATGTTAAAATAATTTTAATCCTCAGAGAATTAAAGTTACAAATTTTATCTAGTAAAGAAAAACTAATTACATCTGTAATTGATTTTAACTAATTAATGATAATATTTTGGAATTTAGAAAATGTAATAATTAAATATGTACTTTAGAGAACAGTAGTGGCTTATACCAGTGTTCTTCAACCCTTGGTCCGCGGCCCGGTGCCGGGCCGCGGAACTTTTCTGCAGGTCCACGTGCTAAACGGGCAGTAAAAAATTTGTAATAATAAATAATAAGAGTTTAAACTTTTAATTAATATAGCCAATTTTTATTTATTTTTTCATCTCATTTTTACCCAATTAAAAAAAAAAGAAAACAGAACAAAAACAAAATCTAATCAATCATTCATAAATTAATTTGTTTTTCTAGTTATCACAGATGTTTATGGGGGCAGGGGTAGAATAAAAATTTTTATTACTTTTCTAAAAAAATTTTAAAAAAAGTTTTTTACTATATAAACTCCATATATATATAAAACTTTATCTTATATATTTAACATTGTTGTTTTGATCAGTTATAACAATTATGCTTATCTTTAAGAAAATTTATCTATAGACTTCTGCCGGTCTGCGAAATCTTATCCTTATTTTTGCTGGTCCGCGGAACCTTATCCTTATTTTTACCGGTCCGCAGGTGTGAAAAGGTTGAAGACAACTGGCTTATACTATAAATCCTGCCAAAATGTAAATCTGTTCAGTCAGACTTAAATTCAAGAGCCAAAAAGGAAGGGAACAGAATATATCCAGCAGAAAAGCTAAATCATCCTAATGGGAGTACAAGAGTTAAAAAAGAAGGTAACAGAATCAAATCCCAGTGCAGTGCCCCACTGAAGGCCCAAAAAGAGGGTCTGAGATTGAAAAGATCGTCTGAATCTCCATATTGTTTAATTTTATTGTTTGATTGCTAAGAACCTCCATATTAATTATTTTATTTATTTAATCGCTGGAAGAAGCCTTTTGGAGACTTGCACCCTCAATATACAACAAATAGATCAAATAAATATATCATTAAAAGTCATCATTCCAATTCTTGTATGATTTTTCAAAAGATGATCAAAATACTCCTTCCACCTGTTCAAAATATTATTATTATCATATAAAAGAGATCCATTATTGAATTTAATGGGATTAGGATACCATTTTTAAAATCCATATGTTGCTTTCAATACATACATTGCAGTTTTAATCCACCAATCATTTGAAGTTTTTTTTATCAATCCTGGATTTTCTGTCTCCAAGTCTTCTATATATTATTATAAAATTCCACACTCAATTTATTATTCTGTCAAGCAGAAAATGCCACCTATTTTCTTTTAATCAAATTACTAAGAATATCATTGTCAGGAAGTCAGTCATATTTATCCATCATAGTAAATCCAAGAATAGATTTATCTTACTAGAATTCCATTCTTTAGTAATACTATAGTTCTGAAGTGCTTACTAGCTGTTATACTTTAGTAGGTATAATAGATACTTCTAAACAATGAACATCAACTTTCTTGTGAATATGATTGGAATAAAATTTTTAAGGTAACTATCAGTTTAATCTTGCACAGTACTAATCTCTGATTCATTCAACAATCTGCACTTCTCGTGTAATATAAACTCTTTTGTATTCAGACTCCTAACTATAATATAATTTATTAAATATGATTATTCTGAATGTAGATGCATCCATCTTTCTTTACATAGGGTTTTGTGCTTATCCATGTGCTATGCACAAATTCAATATTAACAGTCATTTGAATTTACAGTACCAATATCATTATTTCCAACATAATATGGCCAAATGCTATTACGTGTACCAACGTGCAATAAATTTTCCCAAGAAGAAAAATTATTTTTAATGGTATTGCTGTAAGAATGCTAGACAGCCAGTAATAAAAGTTTTCTTTCTCTGACTTCTTTAATCTAAGATTGTAACAAATGCACAAATAAAATTAACACCAATTCCATTGTTCAGGGCAAGTTTTAATACCATTAACCTTTCATTGCTGCAGTAAGGAATTCCAAGAATATAATATACTAAATTAGACTTTATTTCAATCCAATACCATATACCTTTCTTTCACTGACTGATTTATTTTTTTGTAAAACTTTATAGTTATCCACAATGAGGTTTGCCAATTCCTCAACAAGCTTTGTGATAAATGCTTAGCCAGAGCCAGCACTTAAAATATCTCCTGTCAGGACCCCCCCCCCCCAAACCCCTGACCATGGTTTCATGCTATGGCCCTCCTCAGAAAAATGCCAGGGTAGGTTCAGACACTAGATTTAAAAATACCAATCCAAAGCCAAGCACTTACCTAAAAGTTAACTATTGAGAGGAAAATCTGAAAATTTTCAGACATCTACATGTCTTCAAACCCAGCTATCCAACTCAAATAGCTATAAGGGGCTGATAGATCTTCAGCCATACCATATATTAGTAGTCTTAGCAATATAACATTGCATAAGACTTAAGGCAGAGACTATAAATAGTCAAATTAAAAATCATAGATCAAAGCTTGTTAAGGAATTGGCAAACCTCATTGTTTATAACTTACAAGCTTAAGATATAGGGGTCATATGATCTATGACTTTTAATTTGACTATTTATAGTTCTCCATCTGTCCTATTAAATTTCCTTAATTTGAAAGACTGTATATCTAGATTTAAATAGCAAGATAAATGTGATTTTGCAGCATTTTGTAAAGTGACACTTCAGATAATAGAATTTGAATGTTTTATGTTATGATATGTTCAATTTCAAAAAAACGTTGTGGTAAACATATTTGCCTATGATCTGGAGTTTAAATTTATGCTGAGTGAAGCCCCTTTTAAAAATAATGAGAATCTTTCTTTCAGGTGACCCTTAGTAAACTACTATCTAACATGGGACAATACTTAAGGGTAAAGCAAAAATGAGGAATTATCTAATCCCTACGATCTAGCAATTGGAAAAGATGCTGGAGTATAAACTTTTCTTTCACTGCTTCTCTGTGAGGAGCTGTTGGAAAGGCTTTGGCCCCACAGTGGTTTGTTTTAATTGAGAAAAAAGATATTTTACCTTTTGCTTATATTCATAGAGACTTCCCCATAGCTATTGTTTTCCTCCGTCCATTTGCAATCTTTTAATTCAACAAAGCCGATAGCAGTAAAAACTTAAATAGTGTGTGACAAATCCTAGAAAATTTTATTAAATATTTTTATCCGTAGAAGTTTGTGCAAAAGTAGATATCGATCTCACCTTTGATGTAGAAGAATAATTTTTCACTATTTATTGTAATATATATTTTTTAAAAATGAAGCTTAAAGTAATACTGTTGTGAAAACAATCATTTTTAAAGATTACTGGGTTTAGAAAAAGTACATGGTTTAATATTATTTTTCTTTATATTAAATTAAAATGAAGTACTTCTTTTAAATATTTAATTTAATGATGTTTATATATGATTACTATAACATAAGTAATTCCAAATCTCCTGCAATGGATTGTGTAATTTTATGTGATTGTTATGTGGTATTTATGACTTGAGGCTTTCTTTTTAATGTGATCCAAAGTCTGTCAAGTTATTTATATGAATGTTTTATAATGGTTCAAACAATTATAAAGAAAATGGAAGTATGTTTATGGCTCTCTATATTACCAAATTTAAAATAATAAGTGCAATAATGCTCAAGGGAGGTTGCCTTGATAACAGTTTGAAATTGTTGATTGTTATCTATATTGGTATTGTTTAAGTGTTTACTGGTTTCTAATAGTTAAATTTAAAATAAATACATTTTGAATTAATATAACAACGTAGCCAGTAAAACTGAATTTAAACACAGCTGTTTATTTGGACTGTTTTATGGCAACATGACGAAACTTCAAATTTGGTATTACATAGGATTGTATGAAGCATGGAATTTCAAGGGTTTGATAACTAGTTCACCTGATTAGTAAGGGTTGTTTGTGAAGGGCATGCAAAGTAAAAGAGATTGGATTGAATCCATGCTAGTGGATGTTTGAAATTTGGTGAAGTTTGATTGAAGGCTGTGCTGATAAAAATCAATGAAACTTGAAAATATTTCTTCAGTGCTATAATCATTTTTTTTTTCTACAAGGGATTGAAAGGGGATCAAAACCAGTTTCTACTTTAATGTGAGAATGATAAAATAGGAAAATATTGAGTTATCAACGTGAGCTCAGAGATTTGGGTGCTTGATACCTTTAGCTCACCTGGTGAATGAAGGTTGTTTACCAAATGCATGCATAGTGAGAGAGAATAATCCGGGTGTCTATACTGCTAAATCGTTGGAATATTATGAAGTTGAAATGAGATATGCATTGCTAAAAATCAGAATTTGTATATACATAGATTGTTGTTTTTTTAATTTTTTTCTTTGTCGTTAAAAATTTAAACCTTGTCATATTTATTTATTACCTGTTCGTGTGTGTATTCCAGCATTTCATTTCGAATCAACCTCATATGCTTCATTGCGTTCATAACACTATTAAAATCCAATGTCTTTTTTTTTTTAATTTATATTAATATTTTTAGTATATTTATTCAAGTAGAGAAAGAAGTTATTTCACTAGACATTTGTGCAAAATTAGATAGCGGTAAGGTCAATACAATTTGTTCATGCGTTTACTCAAAAATTAGATAGCTCAAAATTCCGGTGAGATAATTGGTATCGTAAAGCTGTTAATAGTAATTCACTCATAAAGTTAAAGGTGACTTTTATATACTCAATGCAGAATCTAATAAAATAAACTTTGGCATTTATAATAACAGCAGATATTTTAATTAACAAAATGAATAGAAAAAAATCATTAATTCGACGAACATCATTTCTTATAAACGTCACATGATACTACTAAATGGAGAGATTTGCCTGTTCTTATAAACGCAAATAAAATATAAAAATCATATTGGATCAATTTAGTTAATACAAAAAACATAAATAAAAAGAAATTACTTTTATTGTTTTGTTTAAAATATAATTATTATAATTTTAAAAGGCTTTTCTTTTTCTTAATTTTGTGCTATTCTCGTTGTTGGGAATCACACAAAATATTAGTAGGAAAAAAAATTATTAAGTATTATTTTCCATAGAAATACACACATTTTTATTATATATGCATTAATAATGAAGATAAAATACACAAAATCACAAATATTCTCTTCTTTTCTTGATGCATTTGAACTGAAACGAATATATGTAATTATAAATAGTTTGATTATTTCCTTCTAATTTTAATTACAAATGTTTACAAAAACTGAAATTTTATTTAAATTTTTAGCATGTGAATTTTTTCTACAGTACATGTTTTTTCATACCTGAATTCCAATATGTAATATACAGGGGGTTTGAACTTAGACTTTCACACGACCCTCAACTATCCACGCTAACTCATACTGCTGATACCCTTGATCACATACGTGCCGAAAAGATAAATAATCATCAATATACGTATTTCATGCTAAACCAGCACTCATCAGTTGGTCCAGATTATGTATATAAATGGATTATGTCCTGTACATGGGGGGGTCAGAGTGACTTATGGTCAACATGGGTAGGATGAGAAAGTTGGCACCAATGTGGGATTTGAGCACTACATCATCAAATTTTCAATGAATTGGATGGTTGAAGAGTTGTAAGGTGGAGTGGATTGGAGCCTGTCCATTAAAGTATGAAGATTAGCTATCTTAATATAAGCTAAGCATTGTATATATGGGTGTGGATGATAATCTAATCTGGACCAACTGATGAGTGCTGGTTTAGCACAAAATATGTATATTGATGATTATTTATCTTTTCAACATGTGTGTGATCAAGTGTGTCAGCCATATGAGTTAGCATGGATAGTTGAGGGTCATGTAAAAGTCTGAGTTCAAACCTGCTATATCGATATTCAAACATGGATTAGTATGTAACACAATATTATAAATGGTATTTTCTTTTCTTCAGATGTTACTGGCCTAACCAGACCACATGAATGAATACATTCTGCATCTATTTAAGTTCCTCATGCACAAATCTAAAGATCATCTGTTCACACCCATGCTAATATTATCATAGCTCAGTCTAAGATACTACACTAGAAATATTGAAATGATCAACACTACTCAAATCGTGTGTTGTATTCTGACCTGAATGTTATTACCAGCAATTGAAGGTATATTAAAAGTTTAGTTTGATTTTTTTTTTCCTAGAAACATTTAACGGTTGAAACTAGATAGTGGAAATAGGCTGAAATATAAATACAAACAAAATCCTATCATCATAGTCTTTTGGACCAATATTAATATGATCAGAGCTTTATAATTACGCTCTTCAATCCACGTTTTTAAATTTCACAGGTAGTTCCAATTTCAAAGTAAAGCTTACATTGTGCTAATAGTAGTAACTGTTAAATATTGTGCTACATGTACAAAATATTTTCAAACTTAGAAGTATTTTAGATATACAAAAATATAAATAAACTGATGATGTAACTCATTAGCATATCCATTTGACATGCCCTTGATCTGAGTTTGATTTCAGGCTAGTTAAAATTTAGATATTTTTTCAAATATTTAAACAGGCTTGGAATTTATAAAATAGAAATAGGTGAAAAATATACATATAATTGAATGATTCGCTATTTAGTAAGTCATGGTGATATTCAAATGACAAAAATGGTAATTTGATATTCTATTCAAGAATTTTTAAATCTTGGATTCATTACTCGCCTCACCGGTTTGTGGAATTAGTTTTCTTTTAATGCAATAACAAATAATCAATTAATTTGCATAGTTTATATATAAACATAAAACTTGCAAGCTTTCAATGTATAAAGGCTAAGTAAACTATTTTTCACAGAGGCAAAACTTTCCATACAGTAAGGGCCACTCAGTGCAAGCCAGAGTAATCAATGGATGCAGGAAGATTTGTGCATAAAATCCTATCTAGCACCTATTTATCCAAAGTCCCCAGACTAATTTCTAGCTTGTGGCTTTCATCAGTGAGGAGCCTTGGTTCTGAGAGCACTGCACTTGAATCTTATGATCTAATGCAACCCTCCAGCATCCACCTTTAACCGTATTAGCTAACTATAAAGCTATTCAAAATGAAAACAATATTGTTTTCAAGCTAAGCTTATTAGCTTATACAGTTGTATAGATCTAAACTCAGTTCAGTATTCATACTTTTTGGTGTTTTTGGTTTTTTGCTAACCACAGTCACCATAATCCTATAGGACAGGATTGGTATTAAACCATCAAACATCGCATAATCACCATTCTTTATGCTTATACAAACTGTTTTTCACAGAGGCAAAACTCTTCATACATTTGTGGCACTCAGTGCAAGCCAGAGTAATCAATGGATGTAGGAAGGTTTGTGTATAAAATCCCTATCTAATGCCTACTCATCAAATATTTCCAGACTAGGTTCTAGCTATGGTTTTCATTAGTGATGATGCTAAGATCTAGATGCAGTGCTCTTAGATCCAAGGCTCCTCACTGATGAAAGCGACAAGCTAGAAACTAGTTGGGGGTTATTGGATGAGTAGGCACTAAGATAAAAATTTTATGCACAAACTTTTCTGCATCCATTGATTACTCCAGTTTCTATTGAATGGCGCTACTATATAAAAAGTTTTGCCTCTATGAAAAACAGCTTATGTAAGCATAAAGAATGGTGATTATTTTATGTTTAATGATTTATAAATAACTATCATATCTGAAATTGTAAATTTTAATAGCAACACACATTTTAAATATAAATGTTGTTAAATGAACTTTATAGTAACATGATTATTACAAGAATATATAACATGTTGTAGCTTATTTTTAAAAAAAAAAAATTTTCATATAGAGTAATGTTGCATAAAGTAATATACTTAATACATGAAGTAGTATTTATTTATAAAACTAACAAATCCAAATGCATTACTATATAATTCACAAACTAAATCCCTAAAGAATCATTTAAATGAATGTATAAATAAACCATCTTTTGATACTTCAATGCTAATCTATTTGATAAGCTTAAAATTATTTACATGTCCATTAAAATTATTTGAATATATATACACATACACTAGACATAGCTTTCCTTCCACATTTATTATTTTAAAAAAATTCTCAAATGTATTTTGCTGTGAAATAATAATATACAAATTTAATGAAATAAGATAATAATATAATGAGTGTGCTAATAACTCTGAACAGCTTTTCCAATAAATGCCACAAGAGAAAGCATTTAAAATCTTTATCTAGCATTACCCCTATCTTCAAACCGACTCTGAGCTAATGGTTCTCATCACAGAGTTGTTATGACATTCAGACATCAGATCTAAAATACCAACTCAAACCCAAAATTGATCTAATACTTAACTATTAAGTATTAAATAGAAAATCTGAATGTCCTAGTGCTTTACTGATGAGAGCCATTAGCTCAAAACTGGTTTGGGAATAGGGATAATTCTAGATAGAGATTTTAAATATTTTCTCTTGTGGCACTTATCAGAAAAGCTTGTTTAGAGCTATTAGCATGTTCATTATATAATATTTGTAATACAATCTTATTAAATTAAATCATAGTGATATATGACTTGATTTCCTTACTATTATGAAATAAGATAAATGTTGTCATCTTTAACTTCACGTTTAAAAACTTCTTTGTGGATATGATTTCTTTAATGAAATTTTCTTCATTACATCAAATTCTTTTATGCAGCCTCTCCAAAACTGGCAGGAAATAAATTTAGTTATTATCTAGAAAATACAATGCATCTAGATCAATGGTTCAACATGAGTTATACATGCCATAGAGAGGCAATTTGATTTTTAGGGGAGAGGCAATTTGAGAATGAGTTATTAACAGTGATTTTTATTTTTATTTTTTGTGATTAACTGAATTTGAAAACCTGCTTTTTTTATATATCTTATTAATAATAAATTAAACTAAGATATTTTTTTTAAAATGTTTCTTTTTCCATGCCATCTACTTCTGTTTTTTTTTTTTTTTGTCCAGATAACATTTATTCCTTACCTCTCCATTGTTGAATTGGAACAAGTTAAGTTGCTTGAAACTCCATTGTACTTCAACTGTCCTTTTATTAATGACCTTTTAGGCTTCCTCCATATGAATAGGAGATCTTATGTCATGAGGGGATGGCAGAATTTTAAAGATGCTTAGGTGGTCCATGATCACAAAAAGGTTGGAAACCACTGATCTAGAGATTTAAAAAAATATTTTATTGATAACTAAAACTAAAATCATCAAATGCAAACTGCATTATTATGGCAATAATGAACCTTCTTTGAGTAATAGTATTTTAATCATTGCACATATAATGAATACAGAATTACTATTTAAAAAAGTATACATTTTACAGAAAACATTAAATGGTGCATACAATGTTATGTAAAAGAACCAAAGTGCAATTAACTTTTGAATAGATTTGTCTTGGATTTTATCCATTGCAATAATCCACTCTTTGTAGTAAAAATTATAAAATTGTTCAGTATAACCCTATTAGTAAACAGGCAAAAAACTCTCCATATAGTAGTGCCACCTTGTGCTAACCAGAGTAATCAATGGATTCCAGAAGGCTTGTGCATAAAATCTCTATCTAAGGCCTACTTATCCAATATCCCCAGACTAGTTTCTGGCTTGTGGCCTTCATCAGTGAGAAGCTTTGGATCTGAGAGCACTGCCCTCTATCTAGTGCCTACTCATCCAATATCCCCAGACTAGTTTCTGGCTTATGGCCTTCATCAGTGAGGAACCTTGGATCTGAGAGCACTACTATGGAGAGTTTTTTGCCTGTTTACTAACAGTTATGTGCTAGCATGAGATGGTGATCATGTGATGTTTAGTGGTATAACCCTATGAATAATAGCAGCAGCTACACCAATTCACATTCTCACATAATGTTGTAGTAACAGAACAAATTTACTATTTTCAATGTATTTCTATAAGGGTTGCTTACTGAACATCATTTATTCATTAGTAAAAAGATTATCTTAAAAAATATTGTTCAGTGGCTTCTAAATGTCTTGAAAAAATTATAGATATGTATTTTTCAAACATATGTATATAAATAAGACATCTTTTAAATAAATATCCCATTGCTGAACAAAGATCTCTCCATTGAAGCTCTAAGAGGAACAGCTAGATATTCATTATTCAATCAATCATTAGATGATTATCAGAGTTGGCTATACTATCTGTCTAAGGAACAAATCCTAGGCCTCTTGAATTTTGAACCCAAAATTGTAAGCATAGCAGATGGATGTATTACCACTCCACAATAAATTCCTTTAGTGTGGTTATGTATGCATGTTTTTAAAAAATGACCATAACATAATACTTCCCATATATTGGTTCTGTGCTAATTTATTTTCACTATGTTCATTATAATTATCCTCTGTTTAAAAAGTTTCTATTTTTGTATTTTTTTTCTATATGCTAATGTCTTTCTTTTTTTTTTTACCTGCAAACTCATAGACACTTAATTCTATGCCGTATTTTATTACCCCCCCCTCCCCACTTCTTTAATTGCATTCAGTCTCTGTTCCAAACAAACTATTTACTGAAAATATTTTTTGTTCTAACGTCATTAGTCCAATAGATGATAAACTGTTTTGATGTTTTTTCAACAACTAATACTCCATTAGATTTGGTCCCGTAATAAAATGGCAAATTCTGGAGCTCAAAGTCCACAGTTCATAGCTTAACTCTATCACTTCAGATGCATGGCCTTCAGGGCGTCCCCCCCCCCCCAAATAGAATCATCCGATTTTTTTTTAACAAAATAACTAATCATTTAATCTGCCTTACCAATTTATTTCTTATTATTATTTACAAATATTTTTATAGCCTTCTAATTTATCCAACCATTTTTTTTCTCTATTTATCTTCAGATCAAAACTACTTAAAATTATGTGTTTTAAAGCCCCCTGAGTTTCTACAAAAAAAAAAAAAAAAAGATATTTTATCAGCAAAACTAATGTATTGAATATGTTTGCGATCATTAAATATTTTTCCATTTGGCACTTAATATTTAGCTTTTCCAAATACTATATTACTTTAAAATGTTGCTATATTTTCCTTCCTCAATACTCACATTAACAGATTAATCATTGCAATGTTGTTACATTTAATTTCTATCTTTCTTTTAATTGATGACTTTTGTTTTTATGATAAACAAAATCCTAAGTTATTTGATGTCCCAATTTGATACAATGCGATGCTATATGGGTTCTTTTTCTTGAAGGCAGGAATTTCTCAGCCAGTTAGTCAAAAGAAGCATATTAATCATCAAATTTTTCCCTTATTATTTTTTTAACTTGTTAGCATTCAAAAACCTCAATCTATTTATACCCTTTCATTTCCATAAATTACCTTTATTCTTTCATAATACATAGGGTATATGAGCACAGACTTTCACACGACCCATCACTCCCCACTCTATCTCATAGCACTGGTACACATGAACACATATGTTGAAAAAATAAATAATCACCAATATATGTATTTCTTGCTAAACCAGCAATCATCGGTTGGTCTAGATTATCATTTTTACACATATATGCAATAAGTGCTCAGATATACATTAAGACAGCCAATCTCCATACTTTAATGGACGGGCTTCAATCCCCTCCACACTCCAACTCTTCAATCGTCCATCCAATTGAAAATCTGATGATAGAATGCTCAAAGGCCATCCTGAGGCTGAGATTCTCATCACACCCATGTTGACCTAAAGTCAATCTGACCCTTCATGTACAGGACATAATCCATTTAATACATATACAAGGGATGAGCAGACATCACTACTATGTAATAACTGAAATATAGACTTGTTATATACCTGTATCAATCTTTAGCCCCAGAATCAACGCTATCATTTTCTAATCTCAACATAAAAACGGAAACTCACTTTCTCTATAATGACTTAATCAGTTGCATTGTTTCTGCTTGTAAATGTTTACATTCTATTAACAAATGATTATTAAAGTTTGCAAATCATATACTCAAATTATTTTGCTTAAACCTTAAAAAATTAACTGCTTTCTTTATTATTATCATAAATGGTTCATGGCCTGACAATCCATAATCTGCTTCATTCTAAATATAGACCCTTCCTTTTTATTTTATATAACTGCTCTCCATCTTTCTAACTCTTGAATGAAACTATTCAGATAAATTAGACAGTGTGACCCTTCTCCTTATATTAAGCTATTATTATAACCATTATCTTAATGAATGGACTATAAGTAGCAATGGCATACAAGCTATTCAATAATGTCATCTAGTGTTTGTTTACTTAATCAGTATTTAAAATAATTGCAAATGGAAAAAAGTTGCACTTCTTTATAATAGAATTATTAAATAACAAAGCATTTTTAAATATATATGTAATTTAGAAGGAAGGAAATTGCCCTTCCGTTCATGGCTACGATTAGGTAACTCTATACATCAATAAATGTTTTAAAGAATGTGCTCTATTTTTCGCATTGTTAATAATATGATTAAGATTAAATGGCTATTCATTCTTTTAAAACATTTATTGATAGGAATGCTGTCTGTTCATAGGCATAAGTGAAAAGGTAGTTTTCTTTATAGTAGAGTTTATAATGAGTTATGAAAAAACTTCTAGTATCGTGAAATAGCTGATCTTTCTACTCTATTCATAATCTACAGTTATAATACTAACTAGCGCAACCTTGAAATTTCTTTACAGTTTGTGTCAAATGTATGCTTTTTTGCGCATAGTTAGTCCATAGCCAGCCCATGTAAACATTGATCAATATTCTTAGCTAAATAATAAAACAAGAGGGAAAACAAAGCCCTCACCACTTTTAAGTAATATTGCTGGTGAGACATTTCTTTCTCCCTCATTGTTTCTATTTAGAAGACTGTTTTATCTTTTATAGCAAATTATAAATCAGTAGAAAATTTACAAATGTAATCAGAAAGTCTTTACTAAGAACATTGGTAATGTCTCACCATTATCAGGAACCCAGATTCAGTATTAAGACTGGTGTAGTAATAGGATGGCAGATTCTGGGACTTAAGGTGTGCAGATTATACCTAGGCCTGTATCAGTAGGTACTTAAACTTTTTATGAGTTTCTGAGAAAAAAGACATTTGGTTATTTAGTTTATTTATAAAATGATGTTCTTATTATTAGTAGAGTTTGTTAACTTTTACCCATATGTCTCCTGGCTTCAACATATACTTTAACTAAGTTTTGGATTTAGCATTTCGCCTAAGATGATGGAATTCTTTACATCATTAAAACACAAAAAATTAATAACCTCTGTAACGTAAATATATGAAAAAAGAAAACTAATAAGAATTTTTATTGCAAATGAAAGCTAGAGCAAATATAATGCCACTTACCTACTAATTGAGAAAAGGATATCTTTAATGAGCATATTTACAATATGTTTAGCTCTAAACTTAAGAATGTTGAGGTGTAGTAGTTAAAGTGCCCATGTGCTATGACTATAGCTTAGAGTTCACATCAGTAAAAATAGATATAAATCTCAGGTTGTATATAACCATAACTGCCCAATTATTGGTTAGTAAATGAATCTTCGGTTATTATTATCTAAAAGTTAAAATATAGAATAAACCTCAGCATCTGTCAGTTGGATATTCTTGTGAATGTACTCCTTTTCACTATTTCTCTTAAAAAGGCAGATATGATTTCACTCTGCAATTTATATTTTAATGCTATATTTTCTTTGTTTTACTTTCACAAAACTCTAATGCTAATCCTAAGATTAAAATTGCATTTTGGAGATAATGCTGTGCTTAGCAGTATAAAATAATGTGTTAGAATTAAATAGAACTTTAGTAGTAATTGCATTAACCTGTTATAACCATAAAGTGGTTAAAATTCAAAATAGAACTAAAACATTTGTCCAGTTAGTTGATAATTTTACTCAACAAACTTAAAATATCTTTAGGTTTCTGGTTCATGACCTTTATATAACCAAATTAGTGAGAAGATACTAGATAGTAATGCTGAACAGATTTGCAGGATATTGATATAGTCTATGCCTCATTAATTAACTCAGTGCTTCCAGTATTAATTCATAAGATAAAAATAGATGTCGCTACAATTTAAAAAGCATTTCAAATTGCATCAAATCATCATATGACATCAAATAGCTAAAATAACATATTGTAATAATCAAGGTCATTGAGTAAAAACTATGATTGAAGTAGAAAATACATCTTAAACACTAGTTTAAAATATCATAAGCCTATAGGTACTGATTAAATCATTTACTTAAAGTTAAGATATAAGTATATATCAAGTTCAACCCTCGTAAGACTATGATATCTTTCATTACTACCAGAGTTGAACCTTGTAGACTATTATGATTATACACATTTAAAATTCACACATTATCATACACCTGGCTAATCTAGATTAGTCTTGGATCTTTAGCTTCTAACTAATAAAAACTACCTACCCATTTATTGAGAAATGCCAGTTGTCTAACTGAATCAGTTATGGCTACATATTTGAAAAATTCTCAGTAAAACTATGACTTATTATCTTAATTCTATTTTAACTGTCCTGTGAAGTTTGGGGCAGTGGTAAAAGTGGCACATTTAAGAGGTAAAGGCTTCTGAATTTATTTCTAGTTGGAAAAAAAAATCTCAGACTGGATGTGTTATATCCACTCTATTAATTTAGTGCTTCGGTGTCACATGATATCAGGAGTAGAAACTGATCACATGATTATATTTTTATTATTTTGCTCACGTTAACTGACAAAAGAATAGTATGATATCAAGCATTGGTGGTCAAGAGGTCAGCGACATCTGCTTAACTAAGCAGTTGTCCCGGGTTAGTGGGTTCGCTTCCCGCCTGATGCTATGACACATGAGAAAAAAAGAATAGTATGATTTATCATCATTTTAAATCATTATCAGTCCATTGCAGAATGAAAATCTTTCCAAGTTTTAATCAAGTTCTTTAGCCTCAAAGCCTCTCTTCTTCACATTATTCTAACCAACTGTTCTTATTTTATCCATCTAGTTCTCATCTGATCTTTCCCTAAATCTTTTATAATTTCTTGGAACCCAATTTAAATATACTGTCATTTTTATCTAATAGCATATTTTCTCCATTTTCATTTCACCACTTAATTATTTCAATAATGCTGATAATACTTGTTTATTCTTTTTTCCCTGTACTTCACTGTTATTTCTTATTATTATTTCCAACATATTTCTCGCCAGTTTTTGCAATACAATATGGAATCTTTGTATTATTTTCAACTCCCAGGTTCAAACACAAATCCTTGTAAAGTACATTTATTTATTTTTTCAAAGATATATAGGCATCTTTCTTTTAATATTGAGTTATTTCTACCAAAAGCATTCTATAATTCTTTGATGCGTTTCATCTTTTGCGCATCCATCTGTATTAATAATCTAACCAAGTGATTGGCAGTACTTTAATTACTTTCTTCTTTTTTTAACCCATTTTTTTCCTTTATCAAAAACAAACGATATATTCTTTTGATTTTATACTTTTAATACATTTTTAAAAAATTAGTTGTTTTTTTTTTAAAAAAAAAAAAAAATATTGTGGCAATTTTTTTAAATCTTTCCACTCCCTCCCACTTAATAGATGCATTTAAAATTTTAAATGGACTTCTTTAAAAAAAATCATTAATTATTTAATTATCTTAAAACAACTTTATTTTATTAGAGTTGAAGAAATTTTAAACTTAAATTGTATATTAAAAAAAAATTAAGTTAGAAAAAGAATAATTTATAATCGGGAAAAAAAATGCCGCATTATTTATTTAATAAATTCTAAACATAATCGCTCTTTAAAGTGTTCAAATTCTTGACATGTAATTATGGTAAAAGCCAATTTCGTGTTTAAAATAAATAATAGAATGAATTCAGAAATATTGCTTTTTGCTACAAGTGCAAAAAATATATATAACTTTAATGCCAACCTAAATATATTATTTAAAAGATGGAGTGTCTATTACGCATAGCACATATTCTATATATATTCTTGGTACTAAATTAATCGACAATTATTTCACTTTCTCTTGCATTAGCATTTATTGCAAGATTATTAAATGATATATAATATTTTTTCCTCTTACTCTCGTCTATTTTACAAAATGGCTTTTTCTTAGAATAATATTCATACACATTCACTTTGTAAATTTATTTCAAAGGGAAGGATGGCACTTTAATCATCTTTGAATAGTGATCCTGAAAAATAGAGATGATGACTTTTAATTATATATCTATCCTATTTACTTGCTTATATTTAGAACAGCTTTGTAATCTTAAAAATGGAAAGTCTGCTAGTTCTTATGAGAAATCTGAAAATGGTGGCCTAGCGGTTAGCATAGCTGCCTTCCAAGCAGCTGGCCCGGGTTCGCTTCCGGTCAACGCTTTGACATATTAAAAAAAAATCTGAAATTTTAAAATATAATAGTAATACTTTAACTTCAACATATTAGAATTTTTTTAGAAATTTATGAACTGTACATTGTGCTTGCTTCATAACTTTAAGTGTGTTCAGCCATTTTAAAGGATTAGTGAAAAAATTGGAGGTTGAGATAGTTGCATGGTTCATCATCATCATCACTTTTACCCATTATCAATCCACTACAGGATGAAAGTCACTCCAAGTTCATACCATCTTCTATCATCTCGAGCTTTTCTTCTCCACATTATCTCTGTACATTTCCTTATTTCATCTATCCATCTCACATGTGGTTGCTTTCTAGGTCATTTACAATCTCTTAGAATCCCATTTAAGATTTCAACTATCCAAGCTCACAAAGGAAAATCTTTCCCAATGCACAAAGTTTAAAAAACAATGTAGAAGTGATTTAAAAATGGGAAGCTCAATTTTAAATTTTAAAATAGAAGTTCATAGTTTTATAATGAGTTAAAAATTTATTAAAGTTTTATAAATGAAGTTCTAAAAGCAAAGGTTTTGTTAATTTCCCTTTAATAGAAAATAAAAAAAGTAGTTGTTATTATTATGAATTTCACTTTACATTACTTTATATAAATAAGCATTTATTTTTTATAGCGTCTGCATACAATTTGTAATTACATTCATATCGGTCATTCAAGCCAATTGTGCAAACGCTTTGCGAGTGTTAAATAATAAATGAATACCCTCTGACCAATACAAGATATAGAATTTATGCAAAGCGTTTGCACAATTGGCTTGAATGGCTGATATGAATGTATTTACATTACTTTGTAATTTATTTATTTTTATTTTCTAATTCCAAATGTGATTTTTTTAAAGATGTTTTTTGTTTGTAAACTTATATTTTTAACAAATATCCAATTTATTGAATTTTAATATATAATGAAGGTTTAAATATTGAAATCAACTATTAAGTGTTTATTTAAATTGTTACTAAGAAACAAGAATGGAAATGTTTTCATCTGCTGAAGGCCATGGTTTGCAATTTTGGATTATTAAAAGTAAGATAGAGTATGAAAAAAGCTAATTGACATCATGTGACAGTTGTTTTAAAATTAATATTGAGAGAACAAAATATTATATGGAAAGCAAATAACTTGATAATTAATAAACTTCATCTTTCATTGTTTCCCTGCTCTTTCTCTCTCCACACTTTACTTTCCTCTCCCCAATTCTTTTTTCTTTTCCTCATCCTCTTACTTACTCTTTCCTTCTCACTTTCTTCTTTCTATTTCTCCTTTCCATTTTTCTCCTTTCCTCTTCTCTCTCTTCTCTTACCCTTTTTCTCCATCTTTTATCTTGTCTTTTTTCTGCATTTTTCCTCCCTCTTTTTCTCTATCCTCCTCTCTCATTCTCTTCACCACATCCTTCTATTTTTTTCTTTCTATATGCATACAAAAAAAATCTACAATAACAATGGTTGAATCATATGTTAAAAGAGATAAAAGTGATACATACAAGAATGGAAATGAAAATTTTATAAATAGGAAACTTTAATCAAATTTTAGTATTTAAAAAAAATTAAATATAAGCAGATCAGATTTTTTATTTAATATACATGATGACATTTTATTTTCTGCAGTGACTCTTGATATTATATATGTGCATATATAAATAGATGGATAGATAGATAGATAGATAGATAGATAGATAGATAGATAGATAGATAGATAGATAGATAGATAGATAGATAGATAGATAGATAGATAGATAGATAGATAGATAGATAGATAGATAGATAGATAGATAGATAGATAGATAGATAGATAGATAGATAGATAGATAGATAGATAGATAGATAGATAGATAGATAGATAGATAGATAGATAGATAGATAGATAGATAGATAGATAGATAGATAGATAGATAGATAGATAGATAGATAGATGGACGGACGGACGGATGGACAGATAGATAGATAGATAGATAGATAGACAGACAGACAGACAGACAGACAGACAGATAGATAGATAGATAGATAGATAGATAGATAGATAGATAGATAGATAGATAGATAGACAGACAGACAGGTAAGTAGGTAGATGGATGGATAGATGGACAGACATATGGATGGACAGGCAGACAGATGGATGGATGGATGGACAGACATAGATAGATAGATAGATAGATAGATAGATAGATAGATAGATAGATAGATAGATAGATAGATAGATAGATAGATAGATAGATAGATAGATAGATAGATAGATAGATAGATAGATAGATAGATAGATAGACAGACAGACAGACAGACACACAGATAGATAGACAGACAGGTAGGTAGGTAGGTGGGTAGGTAGGTAGGTAGGTAGGTAGGTAGGTAGGTAGGTAGGTAGGTAGGTAGGTAGACAGACAGACAGACAGACAGACAGACAGACAGACAGACAGACAGACAGACAGACAGACAGATAGATAGATAGATAGATAGATAGATAGATAGATAGATAGATAGATAGATAGATAGATAGATAGATAGATAGATAGATAGATAGATAGATAGATAGATAGATAGATAGATAGATAGATAGATAGATAGATAGATAGATAGATAGATAGATAGATAGATAGATAGATAGATAGATAGATAGATAGATAGATAGATAGATAGATAGATAGATAGATAGATAGATAGATAGATAGATAGATAGATAGATAGATAGATAGATAGATAGATAGATAGATAGATAGATAGATAGATAGATAGATAGATAGATAGATAGATAGATAGATAGATAGATAGATAGATAGATAGATAGATAGATAGATAGATAGATAGATAGATAGATAGATAGATAGATAGATAGATAGATAGATAGATAGATAGATAGATAGATAGATAGATAGATAGATAGATAGATAGATAGATAGATAGATAGATAGATAGATAGATAGATTAGTATAATATAAACTTTAACAGTAATTTAATTATTTAATGAATCAGAGAGATATGAATGACTGGAAAGAAATATCAATACATTAGAAACCTACTATAATAAAAGGCTCAATTATTTTGTAATGTAGCTCTTAATTTGAGATGCTAAAAAATTGTCAATAGTTTGGTAAAGCATTGCCAAACCTACATTTCCAGTAGTGAAGTATATCATTTGGTTATGGTATCATTGGCTGGATGCCTCAATCTGATATTAGGACAAAGACGTTAAAATATATTGCTCAAAAATTACATGGAAAAATAAAAGAATGTCAAAAGAAAAAAGATGCAATTAGTGTAAATGTTTGTGATGACAGCATTTTAGTAGTAAATTATATCTTGGATTATTTCCATTATCTAATATTAAATATTCAATGCGTTTAGAAAAAATTCAAACTTTATTTAAACTTTCCAAATACATTCAACTGTTACATGCTAGCATATAATACAATGTTGTAGATTGGACTTATTCTCCACTTTTTTCAGATATTGCTGGCCTAAATAGTGACAGTTCTAGCATGGGAATCAAATGTAGACTTTTAGAATCGTGAATATTGAAATTTAAGAAAAACTCTGACCAACTGACTATTCTTCTAAAGGTAATAATCAATAGAAATGTCATATACTTATTGAGAATACCTTCATTTCTCCTCTTTTTCTTAAATACTATAGGAATTAGTGGTTTTGGTAGAATAGTTCAGTTGATTAGAGCATTATTTTAATTTAAATATTCATGAACCTAAAGGTCTAGGTCAGGCCAGAAACACCTGAAGAAAAAAAAAGAATAGTACTACTTGAAACATTGTTTATATACTAATCTGTGTGTTATTCCTAAATAATTGAATATATTTGGAAAATTTAAAGTTTTCTAAAGACATTCAATATTTAATATTATATTATAGAAGAATTCCAACACATAATTTCTAACCAAATAGTTAATTGCTGTGAAGTCCAGACTGAGTTTCCATTACAAAGACTTTAAATCATCTGTTCATCACTTTTATCATTAAACTAAATAGAGCATGATGCATTATTTATAGCTTTAGATACAATTATAATGTATATCTCTTTTTTAATGCTATATTAAAGTAATGGGCTTTAAATCATCAAAATGTCACATGATCTTTAATGCTAATACATACTAGACATCATCCTCATTTTCACCCATTATTAATTCATATCTCTCCAAGTTTAATTCAGTTTCTATGATCGCTAGCTTTCGTTCTCCACAATATACTACTAAACTTTTTATGTCATCTATCTCATGAGTCATCTTTTTCTAGATCTATTACAATCTCTCAGAATCCAATTTAAAACTTCCAACTTTTCATCTTTTATCATCTCTTCTAGTGATATATCTAGCTCAGCTCTATTTCAGTTTATTGATTTTTTTCAATTATAATCAGTGATGCCTATTTTATTTTTTCAGCTATGTATTCCATTTTTGATTTTATCTTTTGAATCTTAATGTGTAGTTCTCCATGAATCAGTGAGTTGTCTGAAGTCTCTGAAATGCTCTTCTAAAAACTCAGGTCTCAAGTCCATAAATATAAAACAAATGAAATTTGAAAGAACTGATATATTGATAAGCTTTGATGTGTGAAATTTATTCACAAACATATCCTGTGATTAATCATTGTCTATTATAAGGGGAAAATTAAATGATAGCAGTTTATATGCCAGAACAACTATTTTATTGATAACATAATGGAACTATTAACATTCTGAAAAAAAAAAAAACATACTTTCAGTATAACCCAAAATTCTTCCAACAAAATCAAGAATAAGTTATGGAGTCACCTCTGTTATCCCTGATTAGCAATATTTATATGGAAACATTTGATAATAACAACCAATAAATACTATGCCATATTGACCTAACATATGGCAATGATACATTTATTATATGGCCACATGATGAAGCACTGTTCCAAACATTCTTAACACATATAATAACATATCCCATGTGATTAAATTTACAATGGAATAAGAACAAAAACAAAAATTGGCTTTCTCATATGTTTTTGTGACAAGGCTCTCTCATGCCAAAATCAAAACTATGGTTTACAGAAAACCCACTCGTGCAGGAAAATACTTAGCATATACATCTAATTATGATATAAACACAAAACCTTGATTTATACTATCACTCTGGAACGGAGCAAAAGAAGTTTATTTGGAGGTCAATAATTTGGAAGGGGGAAAAGGTCTCATAAAAAATGGTTATCCATTCATTGTTATTGTAGTGTAAAATAACAGACAAGCTTAAAAAATCCGTAATTAGTAAAACATCAGTATAGCTATCCAAAGCCATATCACATATGAGGAATTCTAACATCTACAAGTCTTAAATTTAAAATGCTACAAAACAAAAAGTACATCAATGAAAAACCATAAGAATGTAGACGGATCTATATTAGTAAGACCCGTCACCCTTTTGAAAAGTGATTGAAAGAGCATAAACTAATAATTAAAAAAGAAAAATCATATATCCAAAGTAACAAATCACTTGTGTACCAATGAAACTATGCTCAATTGGAAAAATACAAAAATATTGGATAGAGAAGGAAAAGTACAAAATAAAATTTTAAAAAGCTACCCACATGACAATGGTAAGTAATTTATAAATCAAACTAGTGTAATAATATACAATGTCTGGAAGCCACTAATCAATATTACACTTTTAAAAAAAGGAGAAATCAGAAGGATCTTCATAGCAAATTTATGAAATTTTAACTGCATTCCGAATATAAAAGTCCAGGTTTCATTGCTCAGACCAGCTCAAGAAAGAGAGAAGAGTAAATATCACTTTGAAACATTGTTTTATATACTATCCTGGGTGCTATATTAACATGTGAATATATTTGAAACGTTTCAATAAAATTAGAATTTTTCTAAGCATGTAAGATTTAATAACAGCCTAACATGTAATTATTGCTAGTAAAACACATCTATTAAAAATCTTCCTTTCCAAATAAATAAGCATATTTCCTTTTAATACAAACATATATTGGTTTGTAGGTTTATATTTAGATTATTTGTCACTTCATTTATTTAAACTGTCCTCGTTTAATATTTTTTCTATATATATTTAATATTTTGGATCAAATTTCTTTATAATCAACAAAGCCATAAATAAATAACTTTTCATTCAGGGTTGTGGAAGTGCGTGCAACGATAGATCAATAGTGATTTTTGTTTAATTCAAGATCATATTTTAATCCACTCTAAAGTCTTAATCACTACTCAAACGTCTATTCAAATTTTCAATTATTGAGAGATTCACAGCATATTGACACTTTCTATTCTAAAATATTTTTTCCCCTGAAAATGTGGGTGATATCTTATTTAGACATCATCGACTTTTTGGGGGGCAAACGATGACTTTTGTTCAATTACATGCATTAACTTCACTTTATATATAAATATTTGCATTGCATTTAATGAAATTATTTATGATAAATAATAATAAGCGATTAAAATGCCAATTACGTATATGGAAATAATTACCCTTAATAGAACTCTCAAATTTCCTAGACAATTGGTTTTTGTTGTTTTTTAAAATCAAATCTAAAAATTGTTGATATGAAACCATATAATTAGAAAATAATAAGTATCATATTTCTAATCTAAAAGTAATCATATTTTTTTAAAAAGAGAGAGAAAGAGAGATGGTTTTATTTTCATTATTAGCAAATAATTCCTGAATATGCAATAAATTGAAAGAGCTTCCGTTTAAACAACTTCGTCAAATCGCTCCCATTTATTATAATCGTAAAGTATAGATAAATGACTTAGTTTAATTAAATTTGATTTAATCCTAAAAGTTAAAATACGAAGATCTTGTCGTTTTTCTTAATCCAATATTTAGATATTGTCAGAAATTTTCCAATATTAAAAGTGTGTGCTCATATGCTTATGTGCTTATATGCGTGTTATATATTTATTTGTTATTAATAGATTCCTTTAATAATAACATGCTTTTTTATTTCTGCAATGATTTTTAGTCTATCAATGTTTGAAACAAAATTACCAAATGTTTATATTGTTTGTAAGTTTTTGATATATTATTTGGATTTAATACTGTTAAAATTATACAATGATTTTTAATATTTTTTTATATATAGTAATTAGTTTCATCGAATACAGTCTCTCACATATTTATTATTTGTAATTTGAATGTAAATATGAGTTTTTCAAATACGTAATTCTCTCTCTCTCTCTCTCTCTCTCTCTCTCTCTCTCTCTCTCTTTCTATTGCTCATTCTCTTTCTCGCTCTTCTCTCTCTCTCTCCCTGTTTCTCTCTCCCTTCCTCTCTCTCCATTTCTCCTCTCTTCCTCTCTTTTCCTCCTCCCTCTCCTCTCCCTTTCTTTCCTCTTTCCTCTCTCTCTCTCTCTCTCCCTCTCTTCCTCTCTCCTCTCTCTCTTCCCCCTCTTTCTTCCCCCCTTTCCCTCTCTTCTCTCTCTCTCTCTCTCTCTCTCTCTCTCTCTCTCTCTCCCTCTCCCTCTCCCTCTCCCTCCCCCTCTCCCTCTCTCTCCCTCTCCCCTCTCCCTCTCCCTCCCTCTCCCTCTCCCTCTCCCTCTCCCCTCTCCCTCTCCTCCCCCTCTCCCTCTCCCCCTCTCCCTCTCCCTCTCTCCCTCTCTCTCTCTCCCTCTCCCTCTCTCTCTCTCTCTCTCTCTCTCTCTCTCTCTCTCTCTCTCTCTCTCTCTCTCTCTCTCTCTCTCTCTCTCTCTCTCTCTCTCTCTCTCTCTCTCTCTCTCTCTCTCTCTCTTTTTGAATAGAAACGTGCATTTCTAATTTAAATATTAAATGCTGTAATGTTTATGTATGGCAAAAGTGCTATTCTGAAATGAAATAGTTTTTTTATGCATTAGTATGACTGACTAACTAACTATTCATTCATTTACATGCATGTGTGTGGTTTAATTAACCAACTTTTGTGACATATATTTAATTATATTTTGTCATATATTTAAGTACAGATTTTATAATTTCAAATAATAAAAGTTAGCTATTGTTTTTTTTTATTTCAAAATGATTTATCCATTAATGAATATTATATCAAAAACTTTTTCAGTACTAGTACATATAATACACTCCACCACTTGATGGTGCTGGTTTTTGGCCAATGCACATCAATATGCTGTTTTAGTGGCCTAACTTAGATCCAACTTATGGCTAACACTACAACAGTTTACAGCTTATAGAACAGTGGTGTTCATATTAGCCATTGTGGTCATATATTGTTTTTGCACACCTATATTATGGCCCACTGATGTGCTTCATGTCACTATGCAAATGCGCACATTTCACAGATCGCTATATATAATGTGAGAGTGTATGGAATTCAACTGACCATAACTATTGTAATGTGCTTTCGAAGTAATGATCATACACCCTACCTGACATAGTGTTACATACTAATAATTGTAAGCCCATCGCTGTGCTTCCTACACAGCTTGGAATGTGAAATAAATTTCCAAAAGTATAGTGACAAGCACAATTTCACAGAATTCACATGAAAAGGCATGCTTGCATGAGAACAGCTATGAGACAAATTAAATGTCTGATGTTGCACATTGTTTTGGAAATCAGAAGCTTGGTTTGATCACAGTACTGCATCTTTTGGGTGATCCTTCAGATTGTCAAAAACATCGCTCCACAGCCCTGAACATTCCAATGCTATTTGCTGACATTTATAATGTAATTATTCGATTTCAGAAAAATTTAATTTTTACGTTTTATGAAATAATGTTGGTTCATAAATTGTTTACTAATACTTTGCAGAATGTTGGCCCATAATGTTTATAATAGTGTTTATAATACTTATAATGTTGGTTTGGTCAGAGTAGTGCACCTTTTGAATGATCCTTCAGATCATCAAAAACATTGGGCACGACTCCTGCACATTCCAGCTCTATGCTGAGATTTATAATGTAATTTAAAACTGTAAGTATTACATTTTAGAAAATAATGTTGATTCGTAAATGGTTTAAAAATAGTTTGAAAAATGTCAACATGCAATGAAATGTATAAAATATATATATATTGTATATAAAAAACAAACATATATTTAAAAGATCGTATATAAATTGATAAGATTTACCATATTGTTGTCACATGAACATGTATATTGATGTGGATTGAGCGAAAAACAGTGCTATCAAGTGGTGGAAAGTATTATATATAGTACCAGTTTTTCTTCACTCTTTCTTTTAAAATCAACCACAGAAATTTCTATCAAATTTTCTATTGTAAGTTAAATGATATCTTATGGTCTTTATTAAGGGCTATATAGTATTAATATACTACTACTACTACTACTACTACTACTACTACTACTACTACTACTACTACTACTACTACTACTACTACTACTGCTACTACTACTACTACTACTACTACTACTACTACTACTGCTACTACTGCTTTTGTTGAATGGTTTACTGTTGAGGTTCAGGAGGTCATAAAAAATTTGATTAACAGAAATCAGATCTGAAACTGTCATCTGCTACTCTTTCACTCCACTACTATGCAAAGCAAAGAATAATTGAATATTTATTGCAAAAAGGTTCATAAGAAGATTGAGCACATTTGATCATTATCCTTCGATCTTGAACCCCAAAATTTTCTAATAATAGTAAAACTACTTTTTAAGTTGACATAATGCTTAATGACTTTAAAGTGATTAATTTTAAAATAAGTAATAATTTTATAAAATAAAAAAACCGTAAAAAATTAACAATAAAACATAAAAATAAAAAAATGCTATTTGCAACAATTAAGAATTCTAAAACTCTAATAAATAAATGATCATATTATAATTAACAGCTTTGGAAGTCATATGATATTTGCCTACCCAAGATGCAAATGGCGTAAATAGTTTTTATCAGTTAACTAAACTGGGATTTTTTTTTTACTTTGCTTAGCTAAAAATCCAATCAAGAACTTTTAGATCCCAAATCTTATCCCTGCTTTAAATTACCCACAGCTTTGAAAGCTTCAACAATAATGTTTACTTTGTTAATTGATAAGAGAAAAAAACTCATATAAAAGCATATATTAATAATGGCATCATTTTACCCTCTCTACTCTGCAGTCATCTATTAAAAACTTGAGTAATCTATGAACCTTAGATCTTATAATGGAATATAATCATTATTTCCAAACTGGTTTCTGGCTTTTATCTTTATCAATGAAGATAAGGATTCAAAGCTGAAACTAATACATTTATTTATGTAACAGTTATCTTTTATTCCTTCATATTAATCTGAATGTAAACAAACCCTAAGATTGTTGGCTAGGATAGCTGCTAGATGTGTAAGAGTATTAGTATCACCTTGAATCCCTAGTTTTTAACTGATGACGATAAAAATCCAGAAGCCAGTCTGAAGTTGTGGATTATAGAACATTATACCATCTGGTATCTTTATACTACTCAAGATTTGAGTAGATGGTTCTAGAATAGGATGAACATAGTTACTTAATTATGAAAGTAAATAAGATGTTATAACGATCCAAACGAAGTGGGAGATCGCATCGCACCGCACCGCACTACCAAAGGGCGCCATCTAGGCATTTGAGCCTAGAAAAATTTATAAAGTAGGCAGATACGTGCTGTTAGGATTCCACTTTATTTACATATTTAGATCGTTAGCCCATTGTCACTAGCTCAGTGGAGACGCAGAGATAAAAATCTATAAATTTTATATCTTAAATATAAAAGAATAAAAGCCACTGCCAGAAATTAACACATAAAAATATTTATTTATGCACATATAAAATAATATTTAAATTTTGAGGAATAAATTTCTTTTATAATTTTATATTGATCTTTAATTCTAAATTTAAGTAGATTTCAAATAATGAGTTTACTATTTATTTAGAGGGTCGAGTATGAATGGACTACATAGGTCTGCATTTGAAAGGAAAATATTCTTCCCTGATTTAACCTTAGGTAAACAATTTCGCAATCAACTGGCGCCAATCCATCTGATACATTCATGTATTCAATGTAGCATGATACGACAACACAAAATACTATATTGTCAGGAATGTACATCTGAACAATAAGTAGAAATAGAGAAGACATTGACTCTCCACCAACAGGAATGTGACATCTGTGGGCAAGTAGATCAATAAACTAAAAAAACTCCATAGGAATGGACTGCGGTCTTCTGCCGACTTACAAACCCATCCATAGGCAAACAGAGGGTGTGTGGCGTATATCTATAATCCTGCCCGTAGCGGATCTCATACTACATCTACTAATTACACAAATATATCCAATCCATTGAACCAATTCAACTACGAAATGAATAACCTAAGATTACCCTCCCTTAATACAACTTTACAAAACTATATAGCCATTCGCGCCCGACTTAATTTTAACATTTATATATGTTTGCACAGATTTATTTAAAAATGTTGGGTATAGATCGATTACACAGATTCCACGGTCACAAACATTTCAAAATAAACATAAACGATCAAAATACAAAATTATTGATACCGACAATCGCAGAGGGAAACTTATAAGTAACCCAATAGTATTCACCATAAGATACTTGCGTTGTCACCAATAACTTAAAAGACATCCGAATAAATACATTTTAAATACTCACCGTAAGGTATCATTATTTATCGAATGTCTATATATTTTGATCAAATATGAAAACCAAAATCTAATTAACCGCAAACGAATCCATGCAAGCGTCTATAGACAACTTGGTTAAATGTAATGCATTTAATAATTTCTACAATAAAATATTACTACACATAAAAATATTAAAAGGGAAATGATTCTTTTCACAATCGGGAAAGATATAAAATTAACCATTATTAATTTGATTTAAACTTACAAAAAGTCAGATAAGAGTCCATTTTAAATAAGTCGGCTTGTTTATTAATTTGTTCAACTTGACGAAAGTTCTTGATTGACTTTAAGAATTGTTCATTTCCTATAGCTTACGGTAGCAGAACTCCCGGTTCCTGGTGTCAATGTCCACGGAGTCTTTAATTGAAAGATCGATCTAATGTTCAGGAGGTGGCATTTGCTGGTTCATGGTATCAGTCCTTCCATTTCAGAGATAAGTGAGAGAGAACGATAAAGCGCGTCTTTATCGCTCGTCTCACCCAACCAAGTTGAAAAAGCTTCTTGAACTCAATATTTTTTTCTTTTTATATCATCCCCAAGGATTCACTGAACAAAACGTCACTGCTCTGTTTTTTCACCATGGTCCGAGCCAAGGCTTAGTGCTTCCATTGGTCAAGCTAAAATTTCTTTCTTCTCTTATCTAACTTTCCATCTGACTTTTTAATTAAACAGCTTTTAGATAATTAATAAACAACCATTTCCCTTTATAGATTACAGGAATTAATTAATACCTGTTTTTATTTTAACTTACGTTATTTTTTTATTAAAATATTTTTATATTTCAATCTTGTATTTTTTTATTTAAAAAAAATACATTCAAATACCTTTTTTTTTTTGTTTATGAAAAAAAAAATATTTTTAAAGTTTAACATCTGTGCGAATGTATACACGTTTAACAATGTTTTAATTTTAGCATTTAGTTTTTTACTTTTATTTGCGAACTTTTAAGTTTTTATTTTAAATTAATGTAACGACATATTTATATATCGTTACAATGTGATATGTTGGACTACTTCCATCATTTATGAATGAATGTTGAATGTATAGAAAATTTTAAACTTTATTGAAACTTTCCAAATACAAACAACTTGTTTCATTAAAAGATCAGCCTTTCAAGCTAATTGTGCATGCCTCTTCTGCGAGTGCTAAATAATAAATGAATAATTCACTCTACAATGCAAGATATAGTATTTATGCAGGAATAAAAGGAATCCAGGAATCCTCTTATTCCTACAACTCAAATTCTTTTATATGAGCAAATCTGAAGTACTGTTGAGTAAAACGTGAGAGTAGAATTCTCACTTTAAATTACTATCTACGATGTTGGAATGAATGACGTTGGTGAATAACACACAAATAGACAATACAGGTTAGTAATTACACAACGTTTTGAGTAATATTAATCTCCACTCTTCTTCAGGTGTTGCTGGACTATATGCACAGTGATAATAGAGTAGCTCAGTTGGTAGAGTGTTTGCCTTAAATTCAATATTCAAGAATTTAAAGGGTGTGAGTTCAACTTCTAAGCGAATATTGTCACTGTGCATATAGGCCAGCAACACCTGAAGAAGAGTGGAGATTAATACTACTTAAAACATTGTGTAATTACTAACCTGTATTGTCTATTTGTGTGTTATTACTAACAAGTTGTATTTGGAAAGTTTAAATAAAGTTTAAAATTTTCTATACATTCAACATTCACTCATAAATGATGGAAATAGTCAAACATATCACATCTTATAATATACTGTAACGATCTGGAGAACATGATCTGCACTACAGGGCGCCATCTAGGCATTTGAACCTAGAAAAATTTATAAAGTAGGCAGATACATAAGTAAAAAAAAAAACTTTTTTTTTATTTTAATAAATATATTTTGATATCCGGTCATTAGCCCAAGTCACTAGCTCATTGGAATAGCAGAGATTTATATTTATAATAAATTCTTATCTAAGAATAATTTAAAAAAAGAATAAAATAAGCCACTGCCAGTAATTAACATACAAACATTTATTTACGCATATATATATATATATATATATATATATATATATATATATATATATATAAGATTTAACATTATTATTTTAATATGTTTACTTTAACATTTAACATTATTTTTACTTTTATTTTAGATTTTTAATTTACATTTTAAATTTTATACTATTATTAGTTCGCACAGATTTGTTTAAAAATGTTGAGTATAGATCGGTTACATAGATTCCATGGTCAAAAACATTTCAAATAAACATAAACGATCAAAATACAAAATCATTGATACCGTCAATTGCAGAGTGAAATTTATAAGTAACCCAATAGCATTCACCATAAGATGCTTGCATTAACACCAATAACTTAAAAGACATCCGAATAAATACATCTTAGATACTCACTGTAAGGTATCAGTATTTACCGAATGTCTATATATTTTGATCAAATATGAAAACCAAAAACATAATCAACTGGTCACAAACCCATGCAAGCATCTATACCCAACTTAAATTTAATGCATCTTTATTTAGAGTGTCGAATATGAATAGACTACATAGATTTGCATTTGAAAAGAAAATATTCAATCCTTGTTTAACCTTAGGCCAAAGGTTCGCAGTCAAATCAAACTTCAATCCATCTGATATATCGATGTGTTCAATGTAATACGAATACGGCAGCACAATTAGGTTAAGAGAAGAAACTGCTTCTCATCAGATAGGAATATTACATCTATCAGACAAGAAGAGCAATAAAAAAAACTCCATCGAAAGGAACAGCGTTCTACGTCTTATAATCCCTTCCATATGCAAAACAGAAGTGTGCGGCGTATAATAGCGATTCTTCCCATAGCGAATCTTGTACTACATCTACTAATTACACCAATATATCCAATCCATTGACCTAATTCAACTATGAAACGAATAACCTAAGATTACCCTCCCCTAATATAACTTTACAAATCTATATAGCCATTCACGCCCGACTTAAGTTCAATATTTATATAACTAGTTTAATGAAAAACAGAAATCATAATAAAACTTAAAGAACAAATAAATAAATAAATGGAAATGATTTTACAAAAGAAATACATTAAATAAAATTATAACTAATTAATAAATAACGTTGGTCAGATAGGATTCTATTTCTTAATTATTTTAAATACGGAAAGTTTTCAATTTAATGTTCATTAATTATAAAGTTCTTATGGTTTAAAACAGTTCATCTTTATCTGTTGCTTGCCATTTGAACATGAATTCCCATGCCATCCTAAAAAGATTGTTTGAGTTAGCCGCTGTTTTTTATTTATTTATCCGGAGGTCTTTTAGTTTAGTTGGTCCTTAATGTAGAAAAAAAAATGATGTCATTTCTCTTTTTTTTTTTTTTAACAAAACTGAAGGGATTGAAGAGTGCGTCTTTTCAATCCCTTCTCCTTCAACTCCACACTAACACATATAGTCACATCGTAATAACTCACTAACTCTTTTATTTTCAAACCTTTCCTTTTATAATAATTTTGTGGATTAACTCAACATTATGTCATGATGGTGAAAACCTTTTTGTTGAGGTCCGATTTCCCGATGGATTTTTTTTATTTGCTAAAAGTTTCTATTGTTTTCCTATCTGACCGATGCTTATACATTTAAATGCCCAAAGGCTAATTTACTAATTAAAATAATCATTTCCATTTTACAAAAGATTAATTAATTTGTTTTCAAACTTAAACATATATTTTTATCTCTAAATTTTTTCTGAAAATTTAGTTTTAAACTACTCTTTTTTTAATAAAGTTTTATTTTAATAATTATTTATCTGTGCGATTTTATATATATGCGAGTTTACGATGATTTTTTAATTTTCAGTTTTTAATTCTTAAAAAAAAAAATTTTATTGGCGAACTTTTTTTTTTATGTTTACTAATAAAAAATAATGTATGTGCCCGTTACAATACCATCATTACAAACCTTCAGATGAAAGTAAATAAGTTTTGAAAAAAATTGTAGATGCTTGGTATCCTAAGATAAGCCTCTAATAATGGAAAACACAAATATTAACATGCAGGACACATATATTTGATTCTTAATCATTTATTCAGTAAAAACCAATTTGAAAGATATTAAATTAATAGGATGTGACATTAATATGATAAAATCCTAAAAGTGCAATGTCAGAAATATTGACTAACAAAGTAAAACAACTGAAAAGTAAGATTATTTTGCTTTTATTAAGAGAAGATAAAGACCAGTTAATAAATAAGTATACAATATTTAAAATATTTATAGTAAGAAACAATGACTAGAAGAAAATAATAGATTTTAAAAATTCTAATATCAAACATGAGCACAATTTTTTTATATAAAAATTATTGAAAGAGTGGATATTTTAATAATACATATTGGTTGATTTTAAAAAAAGCAAATGAAACTTCATCTTTAAAACTTAATAACAAAAGTGTATGCAAAGCTAAATATTTTTTGGACAACTCCAGCATGCATCATCAGCTAGAAGCCAGATTGAAGAAACCAATGAAAAGAAACATCATTGCTTATTGTCAAAAGTAGACACTCAATTTTCTATGTCGTTATTAGATAGCATTCTTCTCAGTTTCTCCCTTCATCTCCCCAGAGTAGAAGAAACTGTAAATAAGATATGGATAAGAATATAGATGAGAGACTTATACATCACATTCTAGCAGGTCTTGATTAAAACTATCTGTAATGATAGATTAATGAGTTCATCATTATATAAACACATAAACTGCACTCATTATATGAACACATAAGCTGCACTTTAGATGGCCATTTTCAGGGCAAAAGCCTCTATAACTAGACTTTACATAGGATCAGTAAAAAACATTATTCCATTTTTTCACCCACCTTCCAAATGCTGATGATGAGGCTTTGAATGTTTTTCCCCTCTTGTTTTAGCCTGGTAAAGACTAACTGGGCACCCATTAATGGAGATTGATATTGAAGGGACTTGCTGACATTTATCTGCATGAAAAAAAAAATACTAGTCTGATTTAAAGCTAAAGATAGCCTTAAGACTACTTAGCCTTGATTTGAATCCAATGTGGCCGAAGAGCAAATATCCTACATCACTATAATAAATGAAGTATCAATAGAAATAGTGCTGATAAGAAATCAACTCCAATATTATTATTACTAACTATTTTTTGGTTATACCAAAAAATATGTATTTAATATTCATTTTGAAAAACTATATACACTTTTGTCATTTGCTCAAAAAAATAGGAACAAAGCCAAATTGATGATGAAAGGCAATAAACGTATCACTGGCTTTCATCAAAATTACTGTTTATATAATTAAATAATGGAAATGTGTTTGCACAAACATATAGTCATATATTCATTAATGCAGAGGTGATGACTGATAATATGAGAATCATATGATGTTGGACTTACAATCTATGTGGTGAATACAGTAAAGCTGGAAAAAAGAATGAAACAAAAATCATAGGGAAAAACAAAAAAAGACTATCAAAAACAGTAACAACATAGTTGTAATATTTTATCCATGCAAGACAATAGAAAACTCTTGTAGTCAAAGACTGCTTATATATTGTAATGATATATGCCATTACATTAATTTAAAATTAGAATAAAAATGGTTTTAAGTTTGTAAATAAAAAAACTAAAAGCTAAAATTGTTCAATGTACATATATATATTCGCACAGATGGAAAACTTTAAAAATTATTTACCTTTTAAAAAAAAAAAAAATTTGAAATATTTTTGTAAATGGAAATGATGTGTTTATTAATTATCGAAAAGCAAACTAGCCCTTGGGGATTTTATATAAAAAATTCAGATGAAATATAGATAAGAGAACAAAAATAAATTAGATGTCCAATAGAAGCAGCAATGAAGGCTTGGACCATAACAAAAAATTGGAACAGGAAACCCTTGTTCAGTGAATCTGCACGATCGGTATGAAAGGAAACATATTGAAATTAAGAAGAGTTCCAGCTTGATTTTGTGAGAAGAGCAATAAGACGCACTTGTCGCTCTCTCTCTCACTTATTTCAAATGAAATGACTGTAATACCAGGATTAAACCAGCTAAGGCCACCTTCAGATAGACCGGTCTTCAAATAAAGACTTCATGGGAATTGACACCAGGAACCGGGAGCTCTTCTACTGTAAGATATATAACGGAAAAATTTTACTACAAATAATTAAGAACTTTAAAGATTTGACAAGCTAAACATAATTTTTTTTTAAAATGAACTTTAATCTGACTTTTCAAATCAATTATTAATGTTTAATTTTTATACATTTGAGTTTGCTAAAAATCATTTCCATTTTTTTTTGTATAAATTATTTAAATGCATTAAATTTAAGTTGGGTATAGATGCTTGCGTAGATTCGTTAATGTTTAATTATGTTTTTGTTTTCATATTTGATTAGAATATATAGACATTCAGTAAATAATGATACCTTATGGTGAGTATCTAAAATGTATTTATTCGAGTGTCTTTTAAGTTATTGGTGTCAATGCGGCATCATATGATGAATGCCATTGGGTTTCTTGTAAATTTCCCTCTGCAATTCCACCAATGACTTTATATTTTGATTGTTTATGTTTATTTTGAAATGTTTTTGACCATGTAATCTATGTAGCTAATCTATACTCAACATTATAAAACAAGCATTTATAAATTCATCTGTGCAAAATTATATAAATGTTAAAATTAAGTCGGGCATGAATGGCTATATAGATTTGTAAAGTTATATTAATTAATCAAGGGAGGGTAATCTTAGGTTATTTGTTTCATAGTTAAATTGGGTCAATGGATTGGATATATTGGTGTAATTAGTAGATGTAGTATGAGGTCTGCTACTTGCAGGATCTCATTATATGCCGCACTCCCCCTTTTTGCCTATGGAAGGGGATAGTAAGACGGAAAATGCAGTCCCTTCCTATGGAGTTTTTTTTTATTGTTCTTCTTACCAGACAGATGTAGCATTCCTGTCTAGATAAGAATCAATGTCTTCTCTAACCATACTTTTCAGATGTACATTCCTGACAGTATGATATTTGTGCTGTCATAATCATGTTGCATTGAATACATCGGTGTATCAGGTAAATTGACGTTAGTTTAACTGCGAACTTTTGGCCTAAGATTAAATAAGGGATAGAATATTTTCTTTTCAAATGCAATCTATGTAGTTTACTCATACTCGACACTCTTAAAAAAATATCATTAAATTCATCTGTGAGGATGGTTTAAAATTTTAAAATAATAATTTAAATTAAAAGTTAATATTAAAATCTAAAATAATAAATGTTATTCTTCAAATTTTAAATATTATATATGTGCATTAATAAATGTTTGTGTATTAATTACTGGCAGTGGCTTTTATTTTTTTTATATTTAAGATATAAATTAAATAAAGATATATATATATTATCTCTGCGTCTTCACTGAGCTAGTGACTGGGGCTAATGGTCTAAATATAAAATAATTTTTTTCTTAACTTACGTATCTGCCTACTCTATAAATTTTTCAGGTTCAAATGCCTGGTGGCACCCTGTAGTGCAGATATGGTAAGACTATTGATATCAGACCATTATAATATATATTACAGTTAACTTTCATATCTTAAGATTATTCCATTAAAATTCAATCATGGGTTCTGTAAGCAACCAAAGTTCACATCAAACATTTGGATTAATCTTGCTCACTAATCAATGACCAAACCTTGTAATATGATAAAACCTAGTGGAATTCAAATATAAGCTTTTAACATTAAATCTGTAAAATCTTAATTTGCAATCTGTAAAATTCCAAGAGCAGTTCTTTAACTCTAGAGCCACCTATTGCAATCTTTATTAACTAATGGTCAGCAGATGTACAGTGATATGAAATCCCCAACTCTAGACTGAACATATTTATTTATGAATCCAGTAGCTACTTGTTATTCTTTTATAGTTATCAAGCTAATATTCTGAATTCAAAGAACTCTAAACGTTTAAATCTTTCTATCCCATTTGCAAATTTATATAGTTTTGACATCAAGTCATTACTTTCAGTTTTCAATTCTTATCTTTAATGATATAGGAAAAAACAGAAATCTATCTGGAAATGGCAATTTTATAGTAGTATACCATCTGATATCCATTGATTACCTTACAACAGATGGTTTTAGGGAAGAGTAAAGAGAACAGTTCTTTAAAGGATAGAATACATACATGAGAAAATAATGTGATTTTGTTATTAGTATCAATCTTTCAAGTCAAAAAACAAAAGAGAGTTAAAGTTGTCATAAATCTGAGGCCAACTCTAAAATATATCGAAAATGATCCAGTTTTATTACAAATTATAAGTTGGAATATATCCATCATCTAATATTAATTGTCATTAAAAAAATTAAAACTTTATTAGAGTCTTACTTGCTCTTTGAATAATTTTCTGGGCTCTCTGGGAGTGAACTGAAAGTTTTCATTGCAAATTTTTAGGAGCAATCTTTTCAGACTTACATTTAAAAAAATATTAAATTTTCTACTCCAGCCAATTTTTGACATAATTTTTCATGTCTAAAGTTTGATATGTATTGCATCCACACAAATACTTAATGTTTGCCTGATAGTTTATGATGGTAGTAATTTAGTAGTAATTATACATTGAACTATTTATACCATCTAATATTAATTGTTTAACGTCTTTAGAAAAATTCAAAATTGTACATTTTTCAAATACATTCAACTGATCATTATAGCACACAGGTTAGTATATAGACAATGTTTTGAGTGGTCATGTTCTCTTTTCTTCAGGCACTGATGACATGACCAGTGACAATACTAGCATGGAAATCAAACTTGAACTTTTAGATTTATGAATGTTGCATTTAAGGTGATAATCTAACCAACTAAGCTATTTTGTCAAATAAAACAATCAGTACAAAATTAATATACTTATCTAGAAAGATTCTTCTAATATCATCACTTTCTGTTGGGGCAGCGTTTATAAATGGCTTCCGAACATTAAGAATTACCATACTAGATCTTTGAATTTTATTTTTTTGTACTTTTTTTGTCAATATTTTTCTCTTTTTCCAATCTAACATATGTTGATTATGTACATAAATGTATCTGAAGTAGCAGACCAAGTATTTATCCATGGAAATATTGGATAGAGAAGAAAAACTGCAAAAAAAAAAAAAAATTCAAATCACTAACCACATGTCATTGTCAATAACACCATAAGTTAATCTATTTGATAATTCACAGTGTTTGATAACTACTCTTCAACTTTGTCTTAAGAAAAAGTGCTGAAATCAGTTTTCCTTGCCAATATATAATTATATTTTCACATACTATTATTAACTCTTTGTCATGCTATTTTACAAAATGTTACATATTCAATTCTTCTAAAATAGATTTTTTTTTTTTTAGTTTTTTATATTTCGTTTTTTGTTTTTTTTTCATCAAACACTATATTGTCTCCTTTGAAAATTTAATGATGAATTGCTGTTTTTTATGGCAGTTATCTTTTTGTCATTCTTAATAGAGAACCAAGTTATTGATTTCAGTCAAGTCTGAACCCTCTTCAAAGTCTTTTGATATTTTTAAATGATTTGCAAGATCTAATTTAAATTCATTGGAATGTTTCTGAAGGCTAGGAATATCAACTGTTAATAAAGTTTTTCTTAATATTTTTTTGTCTCTGTAGTTTTGGATTAACACATAATTATATCTCACCAATCAATGATAACTTTCAGTGTTGAATCTGTTAAGAACATTATAATCTTAAAATACACATTTTCTGTTTTCTTCTGTACCTTTATTTGGATGTTTGCATATCCATTTCTATTCAGCATTTTTTTTTTCAAAGAAAGAAAATTCATAATACACAGTTTTTCTTTTTCTGCAAACTCCATCCATAATCCATGTCCTTCCTTCACCCTAATTGAATTTATCCACAGCATTTTCATCTTTCAATCAAGACTTCTATGACAATTTTATGTTATTTGGTTTGATCATAAGCATCTTATATATCCATATAAAAATCTTCTATTTGTTCATTGCAATAAAAAATTGTTGAATCATAAACCTAAATGTAGTATTTTTTATTAATTTGAATAATTAATCTTCCTATTTTTTGTCTGTTTAACCATCAATTTTCCTTGTGTTTTTCAATTTTTCATTTATAATGAATCCAACTCCATTGGTACTACCAATATTTATCCCTTTGTCCAATATTTAAGTCTTTGTAGAAAAATATACGTCCAATTTTTACATTAATTGTCTTCTTACATTTTCTTTTAACTTTACAAAGTTCAATATCTTCCATTACTTGAAAGTGATATTTTCTTTTAGTTATCTAAATACAATATCATCCTTAGCATTTTCCACCTTTGGTTACTAATCATTGATTTAGCTGGTGATGTTCAGCATCCTGAGACTAAGATCCACAATTTATTTTCATCTGTCATGTTGTAAAATATATATATATATATATACATGCATATTCAGATACTTCATAAACACATCCTATCTTCAAAAAACCTCAACTGATATTTCAGTTAAAAACTATAACATGTAACTGAGGGGGAAATGCAGTTTTAAACTCGGTGACATTAAACCAGTAACCTTCACATTCTAGCCGATGTATGTTGGTAAGGAGTCTATCCATAATTATTTATTATATGAATGATCACATAGTAATAGCAGCTGTAACAATAATATGTATGGTGTGAACATTTGGAATTAACTCTGCATGTTTTTTTTTCAAGATTTCAAAAAGGAATCAAATATTCTCCTTTCAGCTAATACCAAAATTCTTAGCTGCAGGCAAATGAATAAATGAATACTTAATATTTTTTTATAATATAAAGCTATATAAACTGAGGCACAAAATTCTTCATACAGTAGCACCACCCAGTGCAAGCCAAAGTAATCAATGAATGCAAGAAGGTTTATGCATACAATCTCTATTCAGTGTCTACTCCAATATCCCCAAGACTAGTTTCTAGCATGTGGCTGGAGCTTTGGATCTGAGATTACTGCACTTAGATCTTATGGTGTAATGAAATCCTACAATAGCCACCTTTTACCTCTTTTGTTAATAACAAAGCCATGAGTTCAAATTGAATAATATTTTCAATCCAAGCTCATTCACTTGTATAGTCATAAAGATCTGAATCCAATTCAGCATCAATAACCATCATCACCATCATCTCATTGGGCAGGAATGGTAAACATGGAAAATGGTGATCATATGATGTTTAGTGATTTAATAAAGCTATATACTCATAAGCAATTAGTTGAAAGGTTTCAAAAATTATAATGAAGGTCAATGCAATGTGCAACTTTCCCAGGGCTACTTTTGATCTTTGCTAATATAGTTTTGATTTCTGTTTTTTTTTTTTACTTTATATTATTTCTGCAAAGAAGTACTGAAGTCATGCATTTGTAAGTGCTGATGTAATTGATGGTTTTTTTCCAATCTGCCCCATAATTAATCTCTAGAATCAATTGTAATTCTAGAGTTACAACTTAATGGATCCTACCACTTGATCACAAATTTACCACTGTAATTTACCTTGATAGCAGAAATTTGTTTCAATTATTTGATGATTAAAAAAAGACTTTGAGTGATTTTAAAAATAATAGTTAGTGATCATTTAAATGATTAAGTCTTTAATTTTAACTATAATCTCTAAGTATCAGTCGCAGTCAGTTACCTCTATGCTTGTATGGCATAGGCTTTTGTTGACAGAAAAAAATATTAATGTATACATAATTTAACAACTTGTTATTATTTTTTTATAAAATTATTAAATATTTGTTTCTTAGTACATAATATTTGACTGAATTAGTCAAATGAAAATTTATTGATGTGAATAGAAACTATATATTTATTTTTGTTGTTGTTGTTATTGTTTTTGTTTCTTGAGTTTTGTAATTAAAAATTGATATTTTAATATTTCAAAAAACATTGTTATTATTTGTATTTACATGTTAAAATTTATTTTAAATGTACTGATTAAATGAAGAATAGATTTCTTTTAAGTATATTTTAGCATTTTAACATGAGAGCTGAAATGAAGTCTTTAGTTTTGAATATTTGTTTCTATTTATTCTGTTTATCCTTCTTTGCTTTTTATATTCAAAATTGATATTTTATTTTTAATGTTAATTTTGTTTTTGAAAGTATGCTTGTAACCAAATTTGTAAAAATTATATAGATAAAATAAAAAAATACATTTTTTCTATCGAAAAAAAAAGATCATTTAAATTTTAAGAATGTTTTTACAAAAAAAAACTAACTAAATGATTAACTGATTCCATAATCTTTAAATTGAATGCATACCATATAAGTATACACATTAATTAAATTTATACAGTGATTTGCATTAGCTTCATTATGTCATTTTATTTATCTGAAGTCATGCTATATCAGTAACTATTTATAATTTATTTACTGATTTTTTTTATGTTGTTTTTATATTATGAGGAATAAAACATTTATATATATAAAAAAAATGATTGTAGAAGAGATCATATGATGTTTGTCCACCAATAGTCACATGTTATGCTTTAAGTTCATCATTCCACCACTGTACTAAACTGTGCAGGCAAATAATTGTATAATTTAGTAAAAAGTCATGTGACATTCAATTACAGGAAATGACAAAATAAGCTTCAGTCCAAAAAATTTAGCTCTCAACACAAATTACACGTAACAAATAAATTATTAACAAGACCCTGATGTTAATAAACTCCCATTTAAAAGACATCCTTTAAACAGTTTTGATTTAATTCAAATTTATAATATAGGTATTTGAAAATACAAAAATAATTACCATTTTAAATTTACGTTTATCAAAAATCTTTAACAAAAAAAAGATATCATAATTTACTATTTTTTTATTATCTAACAATCTCTTTGGGCAAATCATAGTATTTGCCTAAGTTAGTTCTTTCATCTTTATGGAATCCTTTTTTTTTTATTCTTGAGACTTGATTTTAAGAAAGTTAAATTTATTCCTTCTACTATTTTCCCACAAAACTTGGATAATTCTGGCACTATTTCTTGCAAGCTTATAAAAGTGGCACTAACGATCTAATGATGCAATTATGGTGCATCCATCTTTTATGTGTATGCCTTGAATTCGAATCCAGGCCAAATAAACTTGAAAATTATTTCACAGATTTAGTTGTTGTTTGTTTGTTTGTTTTTGCAGATAGCAAACCTAAAGTCGATTCAACTATGCCATTCAATATCGGTCAGTAAATAGTTATCTAGCTATTCTTAACTAGAGAATAATCCAAGGATAGAAAATCATTCAAAACTGTGACAGGCTTCTAGAGAGATCTTTGCATACAGTTGGCTATTTAAAGATCGTTTACATCTTTTTATTTTACATATACCGCCTCTTTAAGGTTTTATTTACAAATATATATATATTGCACTAGTATTGTGATGTTAAAAATGTAATTAATATGGTTCTTGCTCTTGTTGATGTCCAAGAGGGCGGGATCGAAACTGAACTGTTTTCACCAATATTAAATAAATAAAACAATATAATATGGCATTGCATATTTAATAGCAAATTATAGAAGTTTTGTAAAAATAATGATCTTCAATATCTCAATACTTTGATTTTATTTATTTAATGTATTATTTTATCTTCTCATTTACTAAAATAAAATCATTGTTGTTGTTTTATTTTATTCAAAAATAGAGGACCTACTTTCATATTATTAGAACAGATCATACTGTAATCCCACCCACTTCGCGCCTCCAGAAGAAAAACAAACAAAAGTTTTTTGTGATAAAAGATTTAATAGAAACGCTTTAAAAAATTATAATTTAATTACAGATAATTAACTGCTTGAATGATTAATTCTATCTACTTAAGATTCACAATTAGGATTCCCATAAATTACCTATCCTCGGATATGAATCTAATAATCCTTAATTTGGATGATTCGCGCAAGAATCGGTATTTTCAATGCAAATAGGCCTTTGTATGCATATAAATTCCTGCGTGTTAAGATTTTCATTTTATTTTGTTAGAATACGTGCGTTCAGCACGATGTTAAAAAAGAAAAAAAAATAGATAATAATAATCTCTTTTTAAAACGCGTTTCCTTCGGAAATGCTCATTTTATGCTTACCGGATCCCCTCTCTCCAATATTTTTCTTTCAGAATAAATTTAAACAACATTATAATTTAGCAGCTGAGTAAAAATGTCGAGAGTTTCAACCCCGTTAAAGAAAAAAACTAATCTCAATTAGATACCATTCGTCGACGTTTCTCATCTAGGATTAATTTCATTCTTCCCACGAGTATTTTCCAATATTTTATTTTAGCTGGCTTCCAATTTCATCGAAACTAATTTAACATTCACTCAACAGATTATTAGCTTAACCATTCAACCGCTGTTTAATTGTCTTCCCGATTGGATTGCTAACAATTTTACTTAAAACGCCGTTTGTTTACCCATTTCTGGGCTGGAAACATGTATAAAGCAAGAAAAAGTTTACAACTATTGTTAAATAATGTATACAAAATCTTTTTTATTGGATCAAGATGAAGAATTTGATAATTTGACTTTAAAAAAAGCAGCATTTACAAACACAAGCTTCAGTTATTCTAAAAATGTAAACTCTACAATTACTTCGAGTGATGATGCCGTTATGTCTTGGGTTCTCACCGATATCCAGCTGATAAAAGTAATCGTTTTAATAGCAGTGACGGGAATACTATTGCTTTCAACGTGCAAAATTGTTTTCAAATTACTTTTAAAGTATGCTGAAACTGAAAGCGAGTCGCATTTGAAATATGAGATTGGAGGTAAATAATAAAAATGCGTTAGAATTATTTGAGACGTACCGGTTAATTACTGGGGTAAGACTGATTAATATTTTGCTTTTTTATAAACTATTCACTACTGGTCAATATGAAGGGGTGAAGAAGATACTGAAATGCGCCTTTTGTATAAAATATATATTAGCAGACGCTATTAATCGAGTACCGTTGACTCAATTTTAAAAAAATAAAAGAACCAGATACATTTTGAAACTTATTACATGTAGGATAATATGGATTACCAGTGAAAGTTTAGAAAGGTGATGAACTCACGTGATCTCATGTGACATTAAACTTAAATATTTTTTTTACCTGTATATTTTATTTATTATTGAATATTTTCTTTTGATAAATATGAAAACTTTATTTATTATACTGTATAGGTTAATAGATTTCTATTGTAAACTCATATTTGTAATGCTATTAATAATATTTTAATATTTGAAGAAGTTACTTTATTTTAATATATACGATTTGACATATGTTTGTGTGCAATTTAGTTAATATGAGCTCGCAACTAATAATTACAAATTTAACTCCGAGATACCATAATTAAGAGTAAATATTTTTCACTTATTGATTATACCTATGGTATTTTATTAAAATTTTCCTTCTTTTACTTAACAGTCTTTTATAAAGCGAGTCTATAATTTTTTCATATTTTAATTATCTTTTCACTATTTTGATTTTTTTATCCTTCACGTCTTATTATTAATATTTACATGACTTAGCAGCCATATAAGATAAAATTGGCGTCAGTTACATCAATACAAACGACTGAGGAGAGAGCAGTGATAAAATATACCATATACTAAGCTGGGAAATACACGAATTGAACAAATGACTTTCGTGCAATCGTAAGGAATCGACAGTGCGCACTTAATAATAATATATGCAGTTCTGAGAAGAATATTTATTGCTTCTCTTTTATTTTTCACGTTAAGCATGATTTCTATTCAGTTGGATGAATAAATAAGCTTAGATAGATAGGTAGGTAGGTAAGTGGTAGGTAGATAGGCAGGTAGGCAGGCGGGCGGGCAGGTAGGTAGGTGGGTGGGTGGATGGATGGATGGATGGATGGATGGATGGATGGATAGATAGATAGATATATAGATGGACAGACAGATAGATGGATGAATGGATGGATGGATGGGTGGATAGATAGATAGATAGATAGATAGATAGATAGATAGATAGATAGATAGATAGATAGATAGATAGATAGATAGATAGATAGATAGATAGATAGATAGATAGATAGATAGATAGATAGATAGATAGATAGATGGGTGAATGGATGGCAATAGATGGATGGATAGATAGATGGATATCTAGTTAGGTAGATAGGCAGGCAGGTAGGCCGGTAGTCAGATAGATAGATAAGTGGGTAGATAAAAGATTGAACTCCCTTTAAAGAGGTCATTGCAGAACACAGACATTTTCAGTTGGTCACCAAAATGAACGATTAAAAAAAGTTGATCTTCATTTAATTAGCCATATATAGAGGAAAGAATTTAAAGCTTTTATTTTTTTCGTTGATATATATACACACACCCACAAAGAAATAAATGTAAAATTATTACAAAATATTTAAACAATTTGCAGTTTTTAAAACCTGCTGAAAAGTCATATACATAAAGGGATATGAACCCACCCATAGCACTTTGTTCAAAGCAGTATTCTATTTACACTGTCAGAGATATAAGGCACAACATGGTGTAAGATCCTTTAATAATAAACTATTAAATTAACACATAGCTGTGACGAAGTGATAGCCATATTAAAAAAACATCTAAGATTTTTTTTCCTTGCAATTTTAATGAATGTGTGTGCTACGGACGGAACATTTAAAATTATCTAAATCGCTGTATAGACTTCGTTTTGTTTTATAATAGCACTTTTACATTCATTGTAACTAGAAAATCGTTACTGATCAACAAATACTTGGCTAACTAAATCGGCTAAAAGCAGGCTACATAAAAAAGATTCTGAGCTTGCTTAGAAATTCTCAATACCTTGAATCAAAATCAAAATCTATCCAGAATCTAGAAAGCATTCATTTTTCCAATGATTGGCATACAGATTCATTAAAAACATTGCATTTTAAGGACCTTATACTGACATCAAAAACATGAAAACGTTGCTTTTATTGATTTGGCCACAACATTTGATTCAGTTAATAGGAGAGGTAAATTTATAGCATTATTTGAAATTAGTTTGTTATTCATTAAAATGTATTCTTATTATACAACACATTATGGAATGAGAGGGGGTGTTTTTATTACAGATGGAAAATTTGAAATAAAAGCTAATGTTAAAAAAGATGTTTGCTGGCTTCAACATTGTTTTCTATTTTTATGACAGCAATCTTTAAAATTATTTATAGGCAGCTTAATAACAGAAATCAAGATACACGCAAGTTTGTTGATGGAATTTTTAATTTAAATGGATTAAAAGTTAAAACAATACCTTTTTTTCTTCTTGTAATCTGGATTTTCAGTAAGCTGGTGATTGTGCTATTTTTGCTAGTTCAAAAGATAATTTATATAATACATTTAATGTTTTGAATGCATTTTGAATTACAAGTGTCAAATAATCTCAACCCACATTTTGACACCATCCACCTCAGATAAATATAGCGATGACAATTATTAATCATTTACTAAACTATAGATTGTTTCTAGCACAGATACAAACTTTAAAACTCAATTAAAGATCAATATGTCTGATTTTGTAAAATTAAACACACTAACACACGGAGTTACTCATATTTCATTTTAAAATAGGCAAAACTCACTATACGTATTGCCACACACAGCAAGCTAGAGTAATCAATGGATGCCAGAAGGCTTGTACATAAAATCCCTATCTAGTGCCTACTCATCCAATATTCCCAGACTAGTTTTTGCCTGGTTTAGTAACAGCTATAAGCAAGCATAAGAAATGTTGATCATGTGATGTTTATATTTCTTTTTCCCACGTAATATATCTTTATAAATATATTAAATACGTAATCTCATATTATCACATATTCTTTTTAATTCATATAAATAAAAATGCAATAAATGATAAATGACCCCCAAGATGGATTTCGTGCTGAACCAGGACTCGTCAGTTGGTCCAGGTCACTATTTTTCATATATATCTTTATTATATAAAAAATGTTTATAAATTTATTAAATTTATTAAGCGCTAGCAGATGATCTAATAATAATGTGAAAGGCTAAAACCTTCCACAGAAGTGCCTTAAAACTGCTTATGTGACAGCCAATCGGATGCTAGTGCTTAATAAATTTAATATATTTACATTTGTTACTATCATTTCATTAGATATGAAAATTGCTTCGTTATAAATTAAAAGATTTTGTGTTGTTTATTTATATATAGTATTTAGTGAATTAAATGTGAACGTGTTTTAAGCTTCATGCTCTTAGTTCAGAATGCTTGAGTCTGACTTATTTATATATAAATTTAAGTAGAGAAGAAGGTGGGTGCCCATCTTTTTCTCGTAGTTCTGGCTTGTGTTCTTGAATTGAGAGTTCCACGTGCAGTCATTATTACATCTGAATGGCTGTCACATAAGCAGTTTCAAGGTGCTTCTGTTGAAGGTTTTACCTTTCACATTATTATGAAAAATATTTATCTATATTAAATAATTACATTTTGAATTGCAAGTGTCAAATTAACTCAACCCAGAATCTTGGACATCATCCACTTTAGATAAATGTAGTAATGACTATTATTAATCATATAATAAAGATATATATGAGAGATAGTGACCTAGACCAACTGATGAGTGCTGGTTCAGCATGAAATGCATCTTGGGGGTCATTTGTATTTTATTATAAATCTTTATTTATATGAATTAAAAAGAATATGTGGTAATATTGAGGTTATTTAATATGTTTTGAATGCAATATATAAAGACCATAACTTGTTAATTAAGGTTCAAAATCTCAAGTTTTTTATCAGCCAGTGACAAAAGAAAAATTCTCAGCAACTTTTAACTTGGATGGTTATCAACTCAAGACTTTAAACTAGTTTAAATACCTTGGTAGTTTTATAAGTAGGCATTGACTCCAATGTGCTTCTTTGGCTTTCAACAAGTTAAAATATTAATAGAGTATTTTTATAGTGGAATAACTGTACTACTAAGTTAGCTGTATATAAAGCTATTATTTTACCAAACATATTGTATGGAAAGAAACATGGACAAACTATCGTGCAATTGTTTGAAATGTTTTATTTAAGGATCCTTCTAAAATTTTAAAAATAAAATAGCAAGATCATAAAACCCATCAATTTTATCTTAACCTTGCTGGATGAGGTACTATACAGCCCACTATTGTAAAATCACACCATTGGATTGGACAGTAATGTGAATGAATAATGTAAGACTTCCTAAAATAATATTTTATGATGAATTTAAGCATCGTTTTCATGGGAGAGATAGACACTATCTATGCTAAAAGGATTATTTCAAAGACATTCTAAAAAAGAAGCAATGTCAATAATTTCTGTTAGGAAGTTATCGCTGAGAATGGAACACATTGGAGAGCTACAATTAGACATGGTGTTGAAATATTTCTGAAAGAAAAGTTCCCTGCTGAGGAAATTAAAATCCAAACATCGTAAAATATCAAATATACAGAAAAATAAAACAGCATGTTCTATATGTGGATGACGTATTTGTGTTTCACAGATACAGTTTTCTCTTTTCTTTTTTCTTGAGTTCTCTTTTCTTTTTTCTTGAGTTAGAATAGCCATAATCGTTTACAGGTGATTGTTTATTATTATACATGAAAACAATCTAGTTAAATTAAGCGTCGAATACATTGGGAATATTTTTAATATCACATAGTTGTTCAAAGATGAATATGATTTTATCAAATTTTTGTTTTCGTAGTTATTTTTATACTTTTGTTTATTCTTCTTGAGTGTATTCTGTCGTCCTGTTGATAGCCACTCGGTTTTTATTCTTATGCTTAATAGTATTAATGTTATTTATTACAAAGATTTAAAAAACTTAAACATGTACGCAAATCCTACTAGCAGAGATATAATTGGAAGAGGGAGTTCGTGGCTGGGGAATCGATCATTGTTCTTAAAAGGATTCTTCTAAAGAGGTACCTTTTCATAATTTTTAAATTATATCTTGTGTGATAAAAATTGATCTCATTATACTTTATTGATAATTTAATAAAATAATAGATAACTTCGGAAGAAAAAGCCTAAACGAATAAAGGCTGGTGTGGTTTTAAATAAAATATAGATTTATAAGCTTGTTATAATATACATTTTTATTGTATTTTGGTTTTAAATGCAAAATATACAATAAATTTAAAATTATTTGATATGTACCTTATTTATGTACTCGCATCTTCTAACTTTAGAATCTGGCTATTTCTCACTATTAGTTCATTGGAAAAAGAATAAAATCGTATCAATTCATATAATTATATAAATTTCATTTCTCCTAGACAATCTGAAGTAATTTTGTTCTAAAATTAAAGAAATCTTTTTGAGTATTACTTACTCTTTAAAATCTAATAGGAAATTTTCTATTTCATTTATAGTAAAAACTTTATCACGTCATTAATTTATCTTTTAATTCTTAATGATCAATAAATTTGGATATGAATCTAAGTATCACAACTACGCTTTATGGTGGATCGCTGATTTTTTAAAGATATTCCTAATGATAAGGTGTTTAGCATATATATCTTCGAGACCCATTATCTAAGTTTGAATCTGGGCAAATAAATCTTGCACATTTTTTTACATCATAAACCGACTTAAAATCTTTTTCTGTGACACACCACAGCCAACTCAGTCATCCATCTATTGGTTGGGAAGTGGGTATTGAACTGGAAGGTAAAGATCCCAAATTAATGCAGATTATTTAAGTGATTGTTTTAATGTTAGTAATCTGACTATGACAAAAAATATTCAGAATTCATAAAAGGAGTATCACATTTCTAAAGGCTCTATGCTCAGACTTAACTCAGTTATAGAATTATATGTCATTATTAAGGCATGCAGTGATAGAGTAATAGATTCTGGAGCTCAGAATCCAAAGATAGTGGTTTCATTTCTGTCACTTCTGAGTTCAACCTTTTTATAAACCTCTAATATTAATATTTGAATACAAGTATAATTTATATATTCGGAGTTTAGATGTAATTAAAGAGGATTTGAACACAAATTTTCAAGCTTCCTTCAGCTATTCTTCATACAACCAATACACATGATCACACACATGTGAAAAAGATAAATGATCTCCAATATATGTATTTCATACTGAACCAGCACTCATCAGTCGATCCAGCCTCAAACTTTAATGGACAGGCTTCAATCTATTCCATCCTCTAACTCTTTAGCCATCCATACCATTGAAAATCTGTTGATGGAACATCCAAATCCCTTGTTGATGCCAAATTATAGTTATGCCCATGTTGACTTTGTCACACTGACTCTTCATATATAGGACTTCATCCATTTAAATGCACAGAAGAAAGATGGAAAGGAGAGTCTGTGTTCAAATTACCTTCAAATATGTCTAAACTCCAGATATATAAATTATACTTTATTAGATTATCATCAAAAATGGAAAGAAGTTTAATCCATTATGCTGCTTTTACATATATTTAAATAAATCAATGATATAATATAAAATATCTTTATATAACAGCAATAATATATATAATAATAATCATACACAAAAAAAGCTCTTTTGGTCAAATATTAATATTAACTGGTTTTAATATATTATAAGTAATTTTATTTAAAAAGATAAACGTTGCTATGTGTGCAATGTAGTTCATAACTATAAATTAGTTGAAGCACATTGAAAAGGGTAAAAATTAATATTTTCCGAAAAGAGCTTTTTTGTGTAAGATTAATATTATATATATTATTGCTGTTATATAAAGATATTTTATATCATTGATTTATTTAAATTATATTTATATTCAAATATTACAGATTCAACCTGTATCCTGACCATCCTTCTTCTGCACATATAAATGGATATGGTTCTATGCATGAAGGTTCAGAGTGACAAAGTCAATATGGGCATGACTGAATATTAGCATCATCAAAGGATTTGAATATTCCAGCATCAGATTTTCAATGGTATGGATGACTAAAAAGTTGGAAGGTAGAATTTATTGAAGCCTGTCCATTAAAATTTGAAGATTTACTATCTTAATATAAATTGAACACTGATTATATGTGTGTGTGTGTGTGGGAAATGATGATTTGGACCAACTTATGAGTGCTGGTTTACCATGAAATACATATATTGAGATAATTTATCTTTTTTACATGTGTGTGGTCATGTGTATCAGTTCTATGAGATAAGTAGATAACTAAAAGGAGCTTGAAAGTCAGTGTTCAAATCTCCTTTAATTAATAGTATTATCATTGTAAATTTAAAATATTCAAATGACTTTATTGTTGGAGAGTTTTATAAAAGTCAAACTCTGGAAGTGTCAAAACTGAAATCAATACAAGGACCTTATGCTCTAAAGTTTGACACTCACCCACTGTATTAAATAATGCAAAGCATTATTATTATTATTATGATGATGATGATGATGATAATGGTGATGATGAGGATGATGATGATGAGACACTGCTATGCATATACATCGTTTATAATCTTTTATTAAAAAAGCTAATTTTTCATATATTTTTCCCAAAAATATTCTGATTAACTGCATAATATTCAATGAATATCAATCAAAAAAATATGATCCTCATCATCAATAATAGTTTACCATTGTTTGGCATCTTGACACAAATTATTCTAGTGTCCCAATATTATAGATATAAAATTAATCCAAAAGTTAATTTTTATTTAATATTATTTACCCAGACTATTTGAAACTGCACTTCTGTCTCAGTTACAAATAGCCTGAGTTATTAGAGGGCTGACCCAGATTTCAAGCTCCTTTCAGTCATCAATTTCTTCTTATACAACTGATATCCATGACCACATACATGTGAAAAAGATAAATGATTTCAAATATGCATATTTAATACTGAACCAGCATCCATCAGTTAGTCTGGATCATCATCTTCCACACACATATATAATCAGTGCTCAGTTTATATTAAGATAGCAAATCTTCAAACTTTAATGGACAGGCTTCAATCTTCTCCACTCTCCAACTCTTCAGCTATCCATATCATTGAAAATCTGATAATGGCATGTTTAAAATCCTTGTTTTCCAATTTTGTTATTATATATGCTGATTTTAAGTTCTTCTGACCTTTCAGTTATAATTATTTAGTATTACATATTATATTGAGTTTTCATTTCACTTTTGGAAGTAATTAAAACTAAGGCTCAGCCTTGATTCTCTGAATATTTAAATAGTGATTCTATATAATTTATTATATACATTTAATCAATAGATTGAATTTACTCTTTCATTTAAAATTACATATATAAATTAAGCATGTCAACAAATGCTAAAGAGCATGTGGTCTCACTTTGTCTTTTAGTAGTTATTTATTTATGTTACATAACTCATTGAAAGACACAGTTATTTCCATTTTAGTTATTAATATTATTATTGTAAATTCCATGTACTTTAAAAACTATAGTAATTTGAGGAATGTATATAATATAGTAGTAAGTCATTGGTCTACTATGCCCATGATTTGAGTTCACATTTTGAATGAAGCTAGGATGTTTTTCAGATAATTAAGTAGTTTCCAAAATTTCTCAATTATAATAACTAATTCACAGAAAAACTAAATGGATATTAAATTTGGGTTTCTATGTATTTTTAGTTTAGCAACATCAATACAGTCTGAATTTGTTAGATAAGGGACAATGTTATCCATAAAGAAAATACATTCTAAATTAAAATATATTTTCCATTATGAAGAAAGTGTGCCACAAGTATTTAGTCTTTGGGTGTTTTACCTTTTCCTGTATTTCAAAGCTTAGAATGACATCCCCATTTATTTTTTACACTCTATTGTTTTATTGAGAATTAATTTCAACTAGGATAAAGGTTATTGTAAAATTATTTTAATATATAAATATATCATCCACATATTCAAAATCAGTATCTTTTTATTTTTAAATTTTATTTGATCAACCAATCGGTATGCATCTAACTATGTCTTTAATTCCAACAATGTTTCAATCACAAGTTTATGATCATTCTCAATTTTTATAAATACACATCTATTTTCTATAAATCCATATCTATCATATGTAATAATAACTCCCTAAAAATGTACAATTTAACATGCATCTATAATTCATGTATACAAAAATAATATTAATTAAATCAAAAATAATAAATTTATACCATCAAAATAAAAATAAAACTTCATTTTATTTTACTATGATATAAATGATTTTTGTAGACCTTAATCTATGAGGATCATAAAAAGCATTCTATCTTTGTATAGTATAATATAGTGTTAGAATTATGGATTTGAAAGCTAAATTTTCTCATTGAAAATTTACTTTATCATTTTAATGCTCAAACATCACATGATCTTCAAGCAATTAAACATCCAATTTTAAGTGTTCTAAACAAAAACAGGCAATCACATTTCCCATTTTCTATTGAACTAAAAAAAGTTGTCCTAATAACAATCTTCTAAACAAGATATTATTCTATATTAGTATGTCCTACAATCTCATGTGGAGCATTTATCATCTATTGGCATGAGTTAGTAAATAGCTCTCATTTTGGTGCAGAGATAGAGTGGTAGCTCTAGGGTCCACTGTCCCTGGATTGCAATCCAATTCTATCACATCTGGTGTTCAAACTGCTTGTGAACTCTTGAGCAATACACCATTTTCTGACTACTACTACTACTACTACTACTACTTCTACTACTACTATCACTATTACTACTACTACTACTACTATTATTATTATTATTATTACAAATACTACTACTATTAGTGCTACTGCTGTTGCTGCTACTGCTACTACTACTTCTACTGTTACTACCACTACTGCTACTGCCACCATCATCACTATGATTACCACTATCACTTCACTACTATTATTACCATCATTACAATCACTACTACCATCACTATCAATACCATTACTGTTACCCCCACCACCAACATCATCATCATCATCATTATAATAGCAAGTAAAAGAACATTTTAGTAATAGATATATTGATTTTTTAATCTACTCTATATTCCTTTAAACATACTAATTAACTTAAATAATCCTAAAAATCAAATTTTATTTTTACTCATTTTGAATAAATTGAAGGTACAAATAAAGTCATCATTCTTGCTGTTACAAATGGAGTATTGAAAAATACTTTCAACAGACAGCAGGATACTTAAGGCTATTATCCAAGTTACCAAGTTATGGTGGAAAATAATTTAACCGGCAGTTTCTCTCCTTTGCATGAGATTATCACAAGACTGCTCCTTGAGTTGAGTCTTCAAATAGACTAGAGTGAATTTCATCTTCATTTTTACTCAAAGATTATCACTTCTCAAAGATTAATGATATTGTATTTATTTATTTTTTTACATTAGTCTCCTTTTACTTTCTTCTAGACTTCCACATGAAAGTGGAATTTTTACAATGATTTGTATATTAATTTCCAACTGCCAATTGTTCCAGATAATCGGGAATTTGATAAAAATAATCACAAAATTCATTATTTTGGGAATCATGTGATATTTGAGCATCCAAGTGGCAGATTGTGTATAGTAGTTCCATTAAATTGGCTGAATTTAAGTCACTACCAAATCATCACAAATGAGTAATCCTAAACCTATATCTGGAGTATATAATCCTTATCCTGAAGAATCTCTTGTATTGAGTTTTTCTTCTCAAAGCAGTGATGAATATTGTTTGAAAAAGTTCAAGTGTTTGAATCTATACCTGCTCCTTATCTCAGTCCACTGGTGCTTCTTTTCATTTTATTCAACCAAAAATTGATTCAGAAACTTTTATCTCTTGAATCCTTCACTCTGACACTGGAATAAGTCACATAGGACATGGTATTTAATTAAATAATGCTATGATAAAATAAAAAAGGCATATTATGACAATGAATGAGACATGAAGAATGGATAAAAATATTGTTCAAAGAAGGATTACAAAAAATAAGCAGTAGGGTTTTTCAAACTGGATGACAGGATCCCGTTTTACCAGAATCCCATGGGTAAAAAATTATCCTGTTATCCCAGAATAATAAACAAAATTTCCAGGAATCATTCTAATTCTTATTAAGATTTTTTTTACTTTTTTTTAAAGATATCAAAAATATTCATACTTTTTATCGTAATAATGAATTTTGGCCAAACTTAGAAAAATGCAATACATGTGCCACAGATAAAGGATTTACCATACCAATTCAAATATAATGAATTGTAGTCATCTGTTATCTATAATTATAAAACTCATTTTCCACTCTGAAATTCTTTTTAATACGAATTTGTAAACAGAAATGTTGCGTGTTATGAAATTTGACTTTATTAAATTCAAACTCAGGGAATTCCTTTATTAGTAGTTATTTTTAGTGAAAACATGTACTTTATTTTATTACGATGATTATTAGTGCGAATAATTTAATATAAACAAAATTATAACTAAATAAAGAAATGTTTAAGTAACATTTGAAAAATTTATTCTTAATTCTTAAAGACAAATCTTTATGGTTAGAAATTTTTTTTTATTATATGTCAAATGCTTTGACCGGGAAGTGAACTCGGGCCAGTTGCTTGGAAGGCAGCTATTCTAACCGCTAGGCCACCAACGCTTGACTAGAAAATTTTTTTGAAGAATAAAAAAGATTTTTTAAGCACATTTTGAAAATCGAATTGTATGTAAGATAAGCTTTTTTAAATTTTGTTTAGTATTTTAATCTATTTTTTTATTGTTATTAAATAAGATATTACATTAACCCTATAATGTCAACTGGAAGTGCATCTAAAGCATGGTAGTATTTTACAAGAGATAAAAAACAGAATCTGCCGCTTGCAATAAATGTCATGCAGCTCTAATGTGTAAAGGATTTTCAACAAGTAAGTTCTTCATTTAAAAAAAAATGTTCATAAAAAAGTGGAAATTGAAGTAAATAAAAAAAGACCAAATGAAGACATAGATTTAAAAATTAGACATTTTCAATGTAAAATTGTGACATTTATAACAAAGGAGGACTCTATAGAAGAAAATGTTTCAAAATTGGTAACTGTCATTTGGGTTTTCTATTAATGCCATCACAAATCTTAATATATAAGAAAAACTTTGTCTGATAAAGGCATGATATTACCGAAAAACCCTTTGCTTGTTATGAATATGGTTATAAATGAATACCCTTTGGCAAAACAAGATGTAATTAAGGAAATGACCATACAAATTATAGGCAGTTCAAGAGTCTCTGTTTCGATGGATGAGTACATATCTTTAAAAAATCATCACTATGTGAATTTAAATGTGCATTCATCAACTAAATTTTTGAACTTGGGTATGATTTTACATATTTGGGACCCTTCCTGCAGAAAAAATTGTCAATATTATTGAAAATAAATTGTCAGACTAATTTATCTATAAAAAAGCATATAATTTCTTCTTGTGTGACTGATGGTACATCATTGGTATGGAGTACTAACTATGTTATGCACATAGACTACATTTAGCAATTACTGACGTTCTATACAAAAAATGATTTATGATACATCAGTCAGTGAATGTTATGAACATGAGTAGAGGTTTTTCCAAAAACCATAGTGAAGATGATGACACTGATACTGAAGAGAAAGAGAGTGAGTTCATAACTTTAATGGATTTTCAATCAAGTGAAAGCGATGATTTATTTAATTTAACGAACATTAAACAGACTGATGAGCATGCTCGACCAATTCAAAAAGTCCACAAAATTGCATGAATGTTTCGTAAATCACCACTCAAAAATGAAATTCTACAAAAATATGTAAAAATTGAGTACAATATGAAACTCAAGTTGATACTCAAGGCGAAAGCAAGGTGGAACAACCTTCTTACAATGCTATATCGATTTATTGCATTGAAAACTTGCATAATGAATGCTTTAATGGATTTCAATTTGAATAGCCTCAACAATATTGACAATATTTTAGAAGATGAATATTTAGTATTGAATGCTGTAATAATAGCATTGCAGCCAATAAAAATCGGTATTGAAAGATTTGGTCGACATAATGCAAGCCTATTTGAAGCAGAAGGTGCATTAGTATTTATTTTTGATGATTTGTGCAAGAATAAAAATTGGTTCTCATGTAGAATGTTGCAGTGTGTGAATCAGAGAATTGTGAAGTGATGGAATGCAAATTTAGTTGGCATACCAAAATATTTAAATAATCCATTAAATCATAAATATGAATTGGAAATAGATTCCATATTGTTATTGCCATCAAAACCAATAGTAAAGGCTACAGCTAAAAGATTGTTTTCTAAACTATTTATTGCAGATAATGAAGCTGGTTCTTCCTTTAATATTGGAAAAATAGAGATGTATGATGATGGAACTGAAACTTTATTAATGGCAAAAACAAATATTCCAACTACATCTGACTTGACCATCAGATATTGGATGCTGCCATTTCGAATGTCACTAGAGTCAAGAATCCAAAAGATATATCATATGATAACAATAATATCGCAAAGGAAATGAGTATTTTTGAAGCAACAGGGAGGCACTCAAATAATTTAGAAAAATTATATAATCCTCTAATGATCATTCCAGAAAGAGCTTTTTCTGCAGCTGGTCTTTTCATCATGAAAATTCTGTCATCTTTAAGTGATAGCGCCATTAACAACTTAAGTTTTTTTTAAATTATTATAAAAATGAATGTTTTCATTTCTCATTATATTTTATTCAAATTAATATGAATTTATTTTTGTTTCGTTTATAATGAATTGTTTTGTATTTAAGGTTTTTTCTCATGTGTCATAGCATCAGTCGGGAAGAAAAGCACCAACCCGAGTCAACCGCTTGTACAGCAGCTGTCCTACCTCTCGACCACCAATGCTTGACACTTCCGCATTAAAAATGATCTTTTTTAAAAAACTCAAAGTAAATTTTTTGTATTGTTGTGAACTGAAATAAAAATACTTTATCCACAACAAAACAACATGCACTAAGTGGATTAATTCGTGCTTGTTAACGGATCTCAGAAATCCCGGTATCCCGGAAATAGAATCATTTTGTCCGGAATCCCGAGATTTGAATTTTACCTTATAAGCAGTTCCATTTAAAAAAAGCAAATACCAGATTCAAATAAATCATGGTATGGCCACAAAATCTGAATGATGAATTTATCAATTGAAGATTTCATTGTTTTATTAAAAATAATTTGTTAATTCTCAATTTTTTTTCTATTGTTAAACTTAAATTCATATCTTAACATTTTTTTGTACGAATCAAGTAATTACAATTCAAGTCTACTTTTTATTATTGATTAATGGTAACTTTTTATGCATTGTTGATCATTTTAAAATATTACAATTTAAAAAATCTAATATTTTACTTATATGAACAATTTAATTAAAAACGGTGTTTTCCCCACATTGTATTTAATTTCCGGTTTTGACTAATCCAAACGCTGTTAATAAACTTTCCAACATATCAGTCTTTAAATACAGGGGCGCGGAAAATTCGATTAATAGAATTCGTTTGATCGGACAAAATCGGAAATTATATATATAATGCTAAACTAGTAATAAACATGAACCAGATTTTAATTATTTGATATTATCAATACCAGCTCAAAACTTCGCCACAAAGAGTTTGCTTGAGATCTCTGCCGTCTTAGTAAAATCACTGAGAAGAAGGGGGGTGAATTTTTGATTAGATATATAAAATTAATTGAATATAATAGTAGGTACATATAACAACACATAAAGACAGACTTGGTTAATGAAATATAATTGATTTAATAATATAGTAAAACTGTATATAATCAGGACAGATTTAAAAGTTAAAATGTCATTAAATTGTTGTGGAAGAAGAAATTTTGAAGGTACAACTGAACTGATTATGAAATTCCTACAGAAAGCTGTCTTTAAACAGAGATATTATTTTCCAAAGTTCAGCGAACACAATCCAGATGTCACTGACAGCAAAATTAACAGGTTTCTCTGGGCATAGTGGCTGAGAGATTCCTGACTCCGAGAAAGAAGAAGCCATAGTGCATCACATCACAATATAGTAATAGAATGGAATTTGAAATGAAAATAAGCCAGCGGATTTACTAAAGAGTTTTAGTAATAGTTTGAAGAGAAAAATGAGATTGCAATAAAATATTATGGGAAAAGTACTTTTTCTAACACAAAAACCAAAGAGAGTTTTATAAGTAGTATTCCGATAAATGAGGAGTTATTACTTCAGAAAATAGCTCAAGATATCTGTTGGTTATAATATAAATATATCCAGTGATGATTATGATGAAAGAGAAAGCATATCTTAAAGATAGAAAAAACTGTAAGGAAAATAAAGAAGTTTTTAAGAAAATTTATTTGCATTGAAGTGTATATGAAAGAAGTATTATAAGCAATATATATTACTATTATATGGATAAAATATATTTATAGAAAATAGATAATATACTTAAAAATAATCAATTTAAAACAAAATTGAAACAGACAACTCACAATAAATAAATAAATTATTTAATACATCAACTCGGTTTGCATTCCTTGTTGGAATCTTATCAAGATATTTCTTTTTACAAAATTACATGACTATATTCTACTCCACCTCCATCCAATGAACATTATTTACATTACATTACAATAAATATAATTATTAAAATATATAAGTGTATATAAAAATGATTGAATTTATTACAGTCATTTTTTTTTTCAGTAATATATATATATACTTACAAAACAATCTAAAAAAATATTTTAAATTATAACTAAAGGTTGTAATAATCTCCCAATGCCCATTTCCCCCCTAATTATGCTGAATCTTTAACCATGTTTACACATGTTTTTAAAAAATTTTAATATACAAAGCTTCATAACATTTTCTTTCTTAATTCATTTTATCCCAAAAATGTAAATATGGCCCTGATCTTATATTCTTTTCATTATTTGCCCTATCATGCTCCTTAGCTTTTTCTATGGCAATCTTTCCTGTCTGACTTATATATATCATATTGCAAAATTCACAATCAATTTTATAAATTAACCCTATCCTATTTTTAATATTACCCATCTTTTTGCATTACAAATCCATTTCCCTAAACATTTACTGTTTCTCCATCCTATCTTGATATCATGAAGTAACATTTCTTTTATCAATGTCTTATTTGCATGCACATGCCTTAATTTGTTTTATATTATTATCTTTATTCCAAAAAATCTTTTCAATGTGTTTTCTTTAATGTGATTTTGTAAAAAGAAACATTTTGATAAGGTTCCACTAAGAAATGAAAGCTGGATTGATGTATTAAGTCATTTTTTTTTATTTTTAGTGAGTTATTTGTTTCAATTTTGTTTTAAACTGGTTGTTTTAAAGTTTATATATAAAAAGTAACATTATGGACAAATTTTAACATTGAAATTTGATCATTTAAAGAAAATAGATAATAAATTTGTGAATTATGGGTTAGAAGTGGTTGGAAGTTTTATAGACAAAACAACACATCTTAGCATTTAAACCAATAAAACATTACCTGACTTGAAAAACAACATATAATTTATCTTACACATTTTTCTATTATTAGCAATCTATTAGTACTTTTTCCTATCACACTACACTTATCCCATTTAGTGTAAGCTTTAGTAATTAATGGATGCCAGATGGTTGTTCTTAATAAATCTCTATCCAGTGCTATTCTATCTAACACCTCCAGCCTAGTTTATAGCTTATTGTTTTTATCTATAAAGAGCATTTTGATGTTTAAACAATGCATTTGAATCTTTTTGAACTGATACACCATTCCTTTAGCAACCACTTTTTATTTTTCAGTTATGGAAAACCTCCTGGAATTTATAAGGTTTTAGATCACAACTTAATAGTAATAAATGTAAAAAGTATATTTTAAGATAATAAAAAAAAACTGATTTAAAATTTAAATATAATATTTAAAAAATAAATAATAATATTTTTAATCAAAATATAGATTTATTGCCTATGAAAATAAATCCAGAAAAAAAGCTAAATAATAGAATTAACTAATCCAGATTGTGATAATTAATCAAATACAAAAAGGAGTTGAAGTATGAAGACTATGTTGTAAAAGAGGTAAAATAGCAAAAATGATTAATAAACTTGTTAAGAAAATAAAGTTAAATAATATAAATACTGATGCATATTATATAGAAGGCTTAATACTGTAAAGGCATAGTTCCTATTGGTAAAGCTAGGAAAATAGAATTGGGAAGAAAATATAAAGAGATAGAGTAATTTTCACAAAGTCACATTTTTAATATATAACTATATCCCACTTATTTTGTGCAATGATTCACCATAGTGATTATTATCAATATGTGTCTACTATTTTAATTTACAACCGATTGTTCGCTATAAAGATTGTAAATAAAAAATTTCATTTTTTTTAAATACCATTTTGTAAAACTGATAATGTCTTAGAATAATAATGTCATGTCATCCAAAAGAAAAATGGTGACATTCATACTGAAAATGTTCAATACAGAGCTTATTCATTGTACTCAGTACAGTATTTTGATTATAAAACTAAAATGCAATTAATGTGCAGTATTTTATTTATTTTTTATCCAGTGTTCTTGCAAGACAATTAATACATTCTTTAATAACATATGCAAGATAAAGTTTAATGTCTATAAAACTAAAAAATGTGCCTTATTCAGTATTATAAATAATCAAAAATCTATTTTGATAAAGTAGTACAAATATATACATTAGCTTAAAACTATATATTCACTCACTTTTATGGATTAAAGTTCTCAATAAAGATATTTTTCTTGTGGCAAAAATTGCTATCATTATAATTATACAATTTAGTTACCATAATTGCAAGTTATTTTGAGAAAAAAATTACTTCATGCATTATGCAATTAATAATCAACTTTACATAATCAAAGTTACCTTTTATATATGTAAAATATTATTTACTGTTCAGTATTTGCTTACTTTTAAATTGTAATATTGTAATTTGCAAGCCAAAGCAGATGTTATCACAAATGTAAAAAGATACAGTTCTAAAGAAAGAAATACAAATGTCATGCAGCATAAGGTTAAAATAAATTTTGATCATATATTATATTATTAATTATTAATTTTAAATTAAATACTATATTAACTAAAATATTCAGTCAACTAATTTTGAAGACAAAACTTTTTAGTCAAATTAAAACTGCTATGTCATAAATCTAAAGTATTTTCAGTAAAAAAAGACAAGGTGGAAAGGAAATGATTTCATAAATTATGCAATTATTAACTGCAATTTCTATAATCAAAAATTATTAAATCAAATATAAAATGAATATTTACTTGCCAGGTTTTAAATCATAAAGTCGTAATTTGTTTCAGCATATCCAAGATAATGGCTATGCTACCACAAACATGAAAAATTATGGTACCGAAAAAAAATACAAATTTTATTCAGCATAAAAATAAAGATAAATTTTGTTCATTAATAATTATTTTAAATTGTGCACTTATACATATTAGCTAAAATATTTAGTCATGCAATTTTAAATTCAAATCAAACTTCAATTATTGTAAATGTATTTATGGTTCAAAAAAGGAAGAAAGGAGATGATTTTATGCATTATACATTTGGTAAATTTTTTATGTTGAAAATGCAGTGCAAATAAAATGGTCTGTATTTCTGACATTACAACATACAGCATTTTTCAAAAAAACTGCTAAGTAATTTCAAGAGAACGCCTACTGATGGTCATAAAATGTGACATTTTATATCATAAAAAAGATCACAGCTAGTGTATTTATATATAAAGTACTGTATATGTAGATCTACATAGTATATACTCTATAGAAAGTGTTTTATATTTATTATAATATGCAAGCACAGACTGCATTAGATATGTATGTCAGAATTTTTATGAGTTTTGAAGTTTACTGGGCAATTCGATTTTGGTGTAAAAAGTCTTAAATATTGATTACAATATACAAGCATAGAACGTATTAGATACATATCTTCCTTTTTAATATGTCAGAATTTTTATTTTTTTCCAAGTTTATTATGCAGTTAAAGTTTGACAAGGTATAGTTATATAATTTGGTTACCCTTACATTGTCAGTAAATACCAAATCTTTATGGTAACAACAGTATAGTTAAGTGAGGTATTATTAAATATTGCTGTTTTAATTCTAAATAATTTTATGTAAATAATATAAGACGATGAATTTTAAAAAAAAAATGAAACTTTGTTATAATTTTTTTTTCAGAGCAATGATTAACAATTTCGTGGAAGAAAATAAAAAATTGTCAATTGTGAGCTTACTTTCCTTATCTCATCAATTTTTCTGTGTGTTTGGACAGTGCAACCACACTCTTTTTTCTAGCAGTATTGATTTTTTTAAGTTTACAGTTACATACATTTTCAACTGGAATCATATCCACAAATATCACCACATCACTTCTTCAACATCTGGATCAAAGAATCATTTTACTTTCAAGATGTATTAACTTCAACAATTAACACAGCATTTTGTTGACATTTTGGATAAGATGCCGATAAGAAATTAATGATTAGAAGATTGAAAAGCTTTTGCAATCACACATGGAAGAACTAATTAACTAGGTATTAATGCAACTGGATGAAGAAAAGAAAATCAACAAGCCTGTAGAGAAGAATTTAGACATCAAAACAAACTGAAGAAACTGATTTCACATCACATGACCATGAACATCACTGTCAAAGAAGTTGGAACTCTTTCTCTAGAAATTTTTAGTTATCAAGTCCTGAAGTACCTCTTCCAAAATCCAAGTTCCTCAAAGGATTTAAAAAACAATGATAGATTCTTAGAATGAGAAACTGTTGACTCAGGAAACTGGATGATGATGAGTACTGAATAAATGGGTTATAAGAAAAAACAACTTTAAGCTACATGTTTTTTTTCTAATTTACATAGATTTAAGTTTGCTATATCCTACACACATACTTATTTTCAGTGCATACTTGCACAATACATACAAACACAGTTTACTCATGCTTATGTTATACATTAGGGTTTTTTTAATTACTATAAATACTAGGTTAAGTTTATTGTTAAAATAATATTCACAATTTATGGTTTTATTTGCAAGAATAAGCCAAATTTTTTCCCATAGAATACCATTGAATCCTTTGCTTTTTATATCATCTTGATACTTTACAATGAATTTGGGGAAACCAATTGTTCTTGCTATGGAAAGCAAAGATGTATAATAGAATGCAAAGATGAATCCTCTGACATATAGAAAAAGATCAACAACTGTAGACATGCTGATCTCACATTTAAAGAAAAAAATGACATGAAGACATTTAGTAGAAAAGTTAAAAAACTGAAAAGACAAGTTATAATAACATGAAAGCAATTGACTTTAAAATTAATAATAAAGACATAGAAACTTTTAAGTGTTCTACCTTTTTGAGTGTGACAACAACTACTGAGTAAGTAAGATATTCTTCACAGCCTGGCATCAAGTGGAGTTGTAAAGGAAACTTCTGTAAAAGGTTTTTAAATATAGAGATCCATCTTTAAACATAAAGATTGAATCAATTATGTAATTGTATTATGATACTCTATGGAGGCAAAAGTCGGGGTCTAATAAATTTGTGGAAAAAATAATATTGTTGAGCTATGGTTCTAACAAAGACTTCTGAGAACTACAACTGTAGCAATAAAATAGATTAATGGTTGTTCAATCAAATCTGTCTGGTTAAAATTGTCATATTGTAGTCAAACTATAAGATTCATTAAATTTATTGAAAGAATATAATGCTCATAGATATCAATACGGAAAGAAGAAAAGATTAGTCAGCAATTTGGTGCAAATATAAAATGGTAGACTTTAGAGGTCAAAGTCCATAGGTTATAGCCCAGTTCAGTATTTCTGGTGCTTAAAATTCTTGCAAACTCCCAGATAATAAACTGATCAGTTAGTTTTTATATGAATGGAGTTCATTATTAGCTGCAGTTAAGATGCTATAGAAAAATCTGAAATGAAAATTGATGAGAAATCACTTTGGTACCATTCATAAGATCATTAATGATTACAATTAATTTGATATTTCTTAGAAAAATAAGAAAACCATATAGCATTCAATGATTTTCTTGAATAGATAACTTCTTATCATAAACAAATGATTATCAAAGATTCAACGTGATTTTAGAGATTCAAGAAGCATTATAATTTTTTTTGGCAGACAAATGCAAGAAAAGTGATGGGAATGGAAGACTGTTATTGTTTTTATAGATTTGATCAAGTCATTTGATTTACTTAATTAAGCAGATTTAGAACATTGTTTGAAATTAAACAAGGCAAAACTCTCTCCATACAGTAGTGCCACCCTGTGCCAACCAGAGTAATCAATGGATGCCAGAAGGCTTGTGCATAAAATCCCTATCTAATGCCTACTTATCCAATATCTCCAGACTAGTTTCTGGCTTGTGGCCTTTATCAGTGAGGAGCTTTGGATCTGAGAGCACTGCATCTAGATCTTCGGATCTAATGCAATCCTCAAGCAAACACCTTTTATATCTACTTAACTATAAAACTATGAGAATGAAATTGAAAACACAAAAATATTTTCAGTCTAAGCCCAGTAGCTTATATAGTCAAATATGGTGATCATGTGATGCTTAATGTTTGAAATTAGTTAGTTGTCCTCCAAAATTTATTCATATTATATAGGATTTACATATTAAAATGAGAAAAATGAGGTAAGAAATCTAAAGGATTTAAAATAAAAAACTGGTATTAAACCATAATATATATACTTGCTCCATCAGTATTTACAGTTTTATGATAATGGGCTTTAGAAGGATTAATAGATTATTTAATAAAATAAGGATGAAGATACGCATTTGATGATGAAATTTTTAATTTGAATTAATAGAAAGCATAAACAAGAATTTCAAGAAACAATATGCTGATAATTATACTATTTTTCTCAGTTCAAAAGCTAATCTACAGATTGGACTTAATATTTTGAATGCAACACATAAAGCTTTTGTAATTATATGTTTGACTATTTCCATCATCTAGAATTAATGGTGGAATGACTTCAGCAAATAATTCAAACTTTATTTAAACTTTTCAAATATCCTAAACTATTACTAATAGCACATAGGCCATGTTGTTCTATTATTAATAATTGAATGCATTCAAAAAGTTTAAATGAAGTTTGAATTTTTTTCTGAAGACATATAACACTCAAGTATAGATGATGAAAATAACTCAACATATAATTACAAATAAAATATCATCACCACAAACTTTCAGATGAACAACATATGATAATCTTCTCTTAGCATGTTGAAACCATGAGAGGGCATATTTTCAATGAAAATGCACAGAAATATGCCATTTACATGGCCCAATATTTCTGTGCATAAATTGTTTAAAAATAGTTTGCAAAATGTCGCAAAGTGCTAAAATGTCTAATGTAATTTAAAAATGTAATTATTCCATTTTAGAAAATAATATTAAAGTTGAAAATAAAATAAAAAATGGTAATGTTATATTGTGTTTGTTTACATTAAAATTACGCCCTCTTGTGGTTTCAACATGCTAAGAGTAAACTACCCTTATTTTTTAAAGGTAATAATATTAAGAATTCTCCATATATTTTTTTATTTTATTTGCATGAAAGAGAATTTATGGTTAACTCTTTATGCATTGACAATTTTAATTATAAATTATACAGACATCTGATTATATTATAATGAGAATGAACTATAAATGAATTATAAATGTACATTTTATGATGTTAATTGCTTTTATAAATTGTTTATTTTATCCACTGCAAATAAATTAATGCTTATCTTAATAAATTCATATTGTAAACTATTTTATCTTATCCTATAATATATTCCAGGTGATATCTCACTCTCATGTAAAACATTATTTAATAAATTGTATTATTTTTGCCAATTAAGAGCATGCATATGGAGCCATTGGTGCTCTTTACAAATTTATGAGTCCATTATACATGTAGATATAACTATTATAAAGCCATTTGTGGTCAATTTTAAAGCCATTTGTGATCAATTTATTTATTTATTCATTATATTTTTAATTGCTTGGGTATGACACTTACTCAACATATTTAGATTGTCCAAATTTGTAATATATAAGTGGAGAAAATCATTTGATTCATAATTATGTTTATTAAAAATAGTTGCCAGATATGTAATGCATTTAGTTTGCAGACTAACTACCACTGCTCAGTTATATATTTATTACATATGAGATTACTTAATCTAAGGGCATTTACTGATAGTCAGTTCCATTTATGATATTAGTTGTCTAGTGTGATGAGCAGTCTATTATTTTATATCATTTATAAATTATGGCTTGTCAAAAGAACATTCTATTTATGAGATAGTACCTGAATCTACAAGCTATTCAAAATAGTCATGTTCATTTTTTTATCTTATTTTATTCATTATTAGAATAATTTTCCTTTATATTTGACTCATCCAACAATGAAATATTGCTGTTCATGAAACAATGTTGCATCATTAGCATTGTTTATAAATTTTATTAGGATAGGCTTCCTTTATATTTGACTTGCCCAAACATGGGGCATGATATTAATAATAATATAGTTTCCTTTACAATATATACAAACACTTATAGAAGAAATACAAATTTCTTTAGTGTACCATCATTTATTAAATATAATTAGCAAATTTACATTTCATCTTTATTCAATTATCCTAATAGCCAAAAAGGAACAATTAAACTTTCAACCCTCAAAATATATTCTTGAGTTTTATTTATAACCTGATTTTAAATTGGCCTATATATGGGTGTATATATATATATATATATCATCATCATTATCAACCATTGTCAATCCACTGCAGGATGAAGGTCTCTCCAAGTTTAATCCATCTTCTCCGATCTTTAGCTTCTCTTCTCCACATCACCCCTACACATTTTCTTATTTCATCCATCCATCTTACATGTGGTCTCCTTCTGGGTCTTTTACAATCTCTTGGAATCCAGTTTAAAATTTCAATTGTCCATCTATTATCATCTCTTCTAGCAATATGTCTAGCCCAACTCCACTTCAATCTTTTAATTTTTTCAATGAGGTCAGTAACACTTGTTTGTTCTCTAACCCATACATTGCGTTTTCGATCTCTTCTTGTTACTCCCAACATTCATCTCTTCATACTTCTTTGAGTGGTCTGAAGTCTCTGTATTGATCTTCTATTAAGTGTCCAAGTCTCAGATCCATAAGTAAGAACTGGTAAAACACATTTGTTAAAAACCTTTCTTTTCAAACACATAGGCATATTTCCTTTTAATATCAAGTTATTTCTACCGAGCAGGGCAAATTCCTAATGTCCACTCCATACTTTCTTGTCGTTGCAGCTGTTATTACTATATGTTTATTCATATAGTATATGAACATGGATGGGCTGCTCACCAACACGCATTAGCCAGCGTGGTGAGTTTATTGGCTTTTTACCTCTGAGTTTAAGATCAAGAAACACCATGGTCTTTCTTCTCAGTGCCTGATAAGGCAGAATGAATGTTTGTGTAAATGATAAAGATATATATATATATATATATATATATATATATATATATATATATATATATATATATATATATATATATATATATATATATATATATATATATATATATATATATATATAATGAAGCAGTCTTCAAATAGCTTGCTGCAAGACAAAGGCCTTTCTAGTAACTTTAAAATGAAATAATAAAGATGACAAAAGTCAACATTTTGAATGTCAAGAGATGAATATTTTTCAACCTTTTTTATTCTCTAGCTATGACAGCTAAATACTCATTTATTGACTAATTTTGAATAATCAGATGAATTATATATGGAGTAGGTATCTTTAAAAAAATCTTAAAATTGTTAGAAACTTAAATCCAGTTAAAATTTAAATCTCAAATTATAGGCATCTCAGGTGGATACTCCAAAAGAAAGATTATATATCAGTATCAATATATAAATTATTTTGCAATTTTCTCGTACTGTGGTCCTAATTCAAGCATCCTTATCTTTAAATTTTTTATGATAATTTGAATCCTACTATTTCTCCACAACAATTAATCATGATCAAAATAGCCTTCGCAATAAAATATGTACCCTTTATTAATATAAGATAGCTTAAGCTAAACTATGTATGTTTATATATGCTAAGTTTCATCTAATCATTAAGCCACTTATTTACACATTCACATACCATATCCAGTATATAATCAAATATTATTAACACACATATTAAAACAAAGTATTGTGTAAGTAAAGGTATATATCATCTGCCAAAAGTCAAGTCTCACTAATATCTCCAATTCTAAAAGTCCCTGTTGTTCAAATATGCTTAATTAGTTTCTTATTTCAAAATTATTTAATAACATTTAACTTTCTTTTTTTTCTTTCAAAACAATTATCTTTAAGATATTTTTAAAATTCTATTAATGTTTATTAATATATTAATTTTTTGAACAAATATGTTCTTCCCATTATAAGTAACAGTTTCTTAATTGTCATTACTCTATAATTGTGCTTTACACACATGAAATGAAGCTATATAGTGTAGTAATTAATAATCTTACTTAATCATTTGAGCACATTTGGGAAGTCTAAGTTCCCATAATCATAGCTCAGTACCAATTGAGAAATGCTTGTAGTAAAGCCTTGTGTAAATTTATGCAAATTGACTATAGCGTCCATTTTTTTGGAAATGGAGAAGCAAGCTTCTCTTCTGTTTATAGCTGTGGGCTTGCTTGATATATATAAACGGCTTCTTTGTCTTGCATTTAGAATCATTTTTTTCAGTACAAGTCATCTTGGCAGTTGTTGGCTGGAAGGCTTGGCCAGCAATCCTTTTGTGCTTACAAATATTGAGCCCCCTTCTGTCTTACTTTTAGTTTTGTTGTATAGATATCTGCACTGTGCCACTCTAATGACAATATTAGTCTTTGTTTCTCCATAGTAGGTTCAATGGCAGTTATTATGGGGGCATGTAATTTTATATATGACCTGGAGAATCAGTTCAGAGTGATTTTTGTCTTTTATGTTGTTGATCAATCTGTTAGTGGCTGGCAGTAAATGGAAACCTATTTCTAAGTCTTTGGAAAATTTTCTATTAAGTTGTTTGGCTATGGAGTTAATGTATGGGAGTAAAATGCATGTTTTTTTTTCTTTAGTGTGATTATGTTTTATTGTCATCAGTAAATGAAGCATTTGCTTAGAATGCGGCTCAAAAGGTATTTATTAAATGCAAGTTGTTATTTTTTACTGTAGTAATTTTACAAATAGGGTCAAAAAAATATTTTTGCTAAGTCCTGCGTTTAGAGTATATATTTTGGGAAGTGAATTGTATGACTCCAAATAGTCTTTTGATAAGGATATCATGAAGTAATGGTTAGCACATCAGCCTGATATTCACATAACCTGAAATCCGGGTCAAGATACATGGTCCACAGCAAACTCAACTAATAAACCAATAATATTGCTTGTTAAATAAATATTTAGTCATCCTTAATTATAGCATAAAAATCCTAGGTCAATATGTATTGATTAGATAAGTGTTTAAATAAACAATTCTGTTATAATATAATGTTCTTTCAATGTTGTCAGAGGAGAGGTATATCATACCCCTATGGGTGCTGAAGAATCATGGCTACCTTTACTTAAAGAACTAGTAAGTCAATAAAAGCGCTTAATTATCAATTGTTATGAAATTCACAAAAAATATTAAAAAAAAATGTTTTAAATACCGTATAATATTAATATATTTTTAAACAGTAGTTAGCAACTATAGTAAAGCGAACCTCGTACGCAACATTGAGCGTTTTGTAATCTTTAATGATTTTAAAAGAAAGCTAAAATGAAACATCATACCTATCAAAATATTTAGAAATTCAAAATTTATATATATATAGGTAGAGAGAACGTATGTTTATGCATGTGTTCTCGTGGATATATATATTAAAAATAAATAAGCAGATGAACTTTACAAACAAATTGTTCGCAATTCACCTTAGCTTCTAAACTTATCGTTTAGCTTTTTTTTTTTTTTCACTATTATATTTAGAAAAGTGTAAAATGTCAAGTGAAAACTAAGATAATTCATTTTTATCTAAACAATTAAACTTTGAAAACAGGATGCAAAGTACGGGTTTATCTCTTAGAAACGTAAATGTAAAGGTATTACTGTACATTTAATAACTTCTTAGATGGAGAGAGAATTTCCAGTGAAACTGTTAAATTTATTCAATCGTAAACAAAATAAATTGTATATATATACTGTATACATAGTAAACTTAGGTTCTGTGGGTTAAATTTCAAGCAGATATAGACGTTCTGCAATAAAAGTTTGTCATTTATTTATTTGATTTGATTGATTTATTTATATATAATCGAATTATATATGTGTAGCGTTTTGTAAAAATGGCAGACATGTTTGTGCACTCCAGAAAAACTAGAATTTGTTCGAGTGGTTGTTGTAGATCGCGCGCTGATAACGGAGGAAGTTAAGTAACGTAATGGTGGACAATAATTCCAAGAGATATTTGCTGATTGCAAATATTTCTGGATAAAAGACGTTACCTGATTGGACAAGGATTAATTGCTACAGTTATCAGCAAGCAATAAAAGACGGTGTAACAACTACGCAGAGTAAGGCAATTATTAGCAGCCATATTTGGAGTACAACAGCAGTAGACGTCTAGTAGTTTTGAGTAAAGATATCTCACGTCGGTGCTTGCGGTAAATGACCAGCGCCCAGTGGAAATGTAGTCCACGGGTGTAGCTGGAAGAGCCCACAGAAATGGGGAGACCGCAGCAGAGTAGAGCATTAGTTGCAGAGCAGTGCATTCGTTGCAGAGTAGAGCATTGGTTGCAGAGCAGTGCATTCGTTGCAGAGTAGAGCATTAGTTGCAGAGCCGAGCATTCGTTGCAGAGTAGAGCATTAGTTGCAGAGCAGAAGAGCATTAGTTGCAGAGCAGCAGAGCATTTGTTGCCAGAGAACTATGGAGATAGAGTCTTGCAAACTATTTGCTATTCAGACTGAGTAAAATATTGTGTATATTTATTTGATAACCGCAAAGACATTCTTGCATATATAACAATATGTGTGGGTATTCTTAATATTAACACAAATATTAAAGTTGTTACAAATATATTCTAACACATGGTTGAATGTTATATATTACTTCGAGTAGTAAATGCTGTACTTTCCATAAATGCTTTTTATTTTTTAAAAAGCTGATAAAATTGGGTGATATTTGGTACATATATTTAGTATAAGACTAAAGAATCATATCTTATATAAAATTCATCTTGTGCTATGAATTCAAAATTAACCAGTTTTCCAATTAGTTGTTCCTGGTCAATGCAATGAAATGTTGCATTTATCGCTTAGGAGAAAATAGGAATTTTTAACTGACTTGATAAGGACTCGTAGGAGCAGAAAGCACTTGTCAATAGTTAATTTATTTATATTAATGATTCTCTGTTTTAGCAATTGAAGAATTATTTATTATATTGTATTTTATAAGTTGTATTAACAGAAGTATTATATTGATTTATTAAGTACATATATTGATAATTAGTCATGGTGATTCTTAATATGAAAGCTTTCTATTTCTCTTACACTCTTTGATGTGCATTATCTTAAATTACATATAGGAAGTAGTTTTTTTTATATTTATGCATTAGATCACTGGTGAGTTCAATTGTTACTGTGCAGTAGTATGCAGTTATTAAAAAAAATCCATATCCATGATTATCTTATTCTAAGTTTTGCCAAGGTCATTTATCTTTTTTTCCAGATAAATATCATCACCATTTCCTTTGCTTATACAAGCTGTTAAAACAGTAGCAAACTCTCAAATACAGCAGTGCCACCCAGTGCAAGCCTTAATAATCAATGAATATTGGATGAGTATGCACTAGGTAGGGATTTTATCACAAACTTTCTTGTATCTATTGATTACTAAGGCTTGCACTGGGTGGCATTAATATATGGAAAGCTTGCTACTGTTATAAATAAGAATTTTCTTCTATTTCATTAAGATCATTCTGGTTTGGGAGATTCATACAATAGAAGTGCTGCCAATAGTACAGTCTTCCTAGTTATCAAGTCATACAAACTCTTTCAGTAAATTTAAGAACAATTAAATTTTCTAAATAAAAATACACTTGATATATATATATATATATATATATATATATATATATATATATATATATATATATATATATATATATATATATATATATACATGGGCGCATAATACATCTGCCTTGAGAAATAAGTAAAATAATATTCATTTAACTGTTTTTTTTACATTTACAACAGAACATATTTCATTCTAGCTATACTTGAGTTTTACAGACTGACAAAAGTGGTTACTCCTTTTGTTAGTGATTTGGGTGGTAACACTTTTTAGATTTTGTTTCAGCATTCTCTTGAAGAAGTATTTATTATTATGATATCAAATTTATTACAATGACTTTATAAACGTACATCTAAAATGTTATTTATAATGCAAATATGAAATTTATGTATTTGAAGGTTAGTGATGATGGTATTTTAGATGTGACATCATCTATCATTAAATGTCCAATGGCTAGAAAATTTTAAACTTTATTCAAACTTTTCAAATACAAGCAACTTGTTAGTAATAACACACAAATAGACAACACAGATTAGTAATCACACAATGTTTCAAAAAGCATTATTCTCCACTCTTCTTCAGGTGTTGCTAACCTGAACAGCATCAATATTAGCATAGAAGGCAAAGTTACACCTTTAGATTCTCAAATATCAAAGTTTAAGGTAATGCTCTAACCAACTGAGCCATTCTGTCAAAGAAAATTTGATATTTAAGAATCTAAATGTGTAAGTTCAACTTCTATGCTAATATTGTCACTGGTCAGACCAGCAACACCTGAAAAAGAGTAGAGAATAATACTACTTGAAACATTGTGAAATTACTAACTTGGGTTGTCTATTTGTGTGTTATTACTAACAAGTTGTTTGTATTTGAAAAGTTTAAATAAAGTTTAAAATTTTCTATACATTCAAGATTTAATAATAAATGGTGGATATAGTCCAAACATATTAGCACATAAAATTTATGTGTTCTATTTTAATCTACAGACATATATTCATTAACTGAGATTTAAAATGTATATTTGAACTAGGGATATTTTCTAGCTTAATAAATGATTAAAATGATTTTTATCAAAGTTGTGAATGCAGAAAGCTTGAAACTTATAAATCAAACTATAATAATTTGTTATCTATAAATATTGAACAAATGATTAGACATATGTAAGAGATTGTGATACTGGACCAATTAATGAGTGCCGATTAACATAAAATACCTATCTTGGGGATCATGTCTGTGATCTTATGTTTCAAAAATGTGTGGTGGAATAAAAATATGAAATATATCTAAATTATATATATATATATATATGTAATCCTACTGGTTACAATATATATATATATATGTATATTGTAACCAGTAGGATTACATAGCACACACTAATATAGTGTGGGTGCATAAATATGTATATAAAGATGAAAGGAAAACTAGAAATAAACACAGACAAAAATTATAATAGATATTTTCTACATTCATTAAAATAAATAAATAAATAATGAATAATAACACTGATTTAAAATATTGTTTTATAAATTAAACTTTTAAAAGGTCTGAATAAATATATATTGTATTATTATTATTCTGATTGTGAAATGTAAAAGCACAATACTTGTTTTTAAAATTTTTTTAATTAATTAAAACATGTATGTTTTCAAAGGGATTAGCGAGATAAAAATAAAAACTCTGTTTTCAATCAAGGTGTTATCACCTCAGACGATTTTATAAAAAGACTGATAAAAAAATATCAGTCAGTCTGAATAGTGATTTTTTAAGTGAACAGTTTTTGCTTGTAGTTTTGTAAGAGTTGACCTGAGTAGTCTGGTTGTAATATTTTAAGCAGTGGCCAACCAGGCCAACTGCAAAGTTTGGCTTTCATATTTTTGAAAGCAGTTAGCAGAAGAGCTAGCTACAAATTTAGCCAAAATATTTTGTGAAGAGTTGATAACTGTAGCAGAGAATGACAACAATAAAGCTAGCTGCAGATATGACTAGTAGAATATATAGAGAACTGCTATGAGGATATAAGAATGCAAGGAAGTAGCTGCTATTTAGTTCAATAATGGAATTTGAATTCATAGGGAGGAAAAGGGTCAAGATTCTTTGTAATTCATAACCTTAAAAGTGTTCTGGAAAAACAGCTTGCTGACCTGAAGCCTACAAAATCCAAGTATAAGTGGAACTGACAACAGGGGGGGGGAAGCCAACCATACCTGAATTGTGTACTTTTACCTGATGATGACAATTGTCTGGATTGACCAAAAAACAATTTGCCCAAGAGAAACACCAGCTGAATAAAATAGTAGTTATACGTATGCTGCTATGTCTACATAAGCGAAGAGAAGCACAGGTAAATGTGTATACAAAAGTGAGTTGTTTTTAAATAATTCATTTAGAAAGACATTTTAAATCTATATTTTTAAACATTAAAGACATTTATAATTAGTTAAGGGGTAACCTGATAAAAAAGGTTTCTAATATCTCAAAAATTGACTATACTTTTTTTAAAAAAAAAAAAGAATAAAGAAAGCTGTAATAGAATTTGATAAAGTGATTTTTTTTAATATTGATTAAATATGTAAATTTTATGTATATTCAAAATGAAATTATTAATTATAAAAATTATTATTTATTGTTCGACAAAATTAAATTTATAAATAATCTGTGCACACATATATGTCAATGCTTGTCAAATAGGACATATATGCAAATTTTAATCATTTTGTTATTGAATATTAATTGTATATTATAAATCATGCATCTGTGCACACATATATGTAAATCAATGTAACAATTTGAATTTTGAATAGCAATTATATAAATCGCAATGTGATCATTTGAAATTTTGTACTGTAACCAAAATCAGAAAGTTTATATGTGAATAATCTTATTTTTATGGATGTTAATTTCCATTTTATTATTATTGTTAATAATCTTGTGTTTTACTTGTTAAAAATTGTATTGAATCATCTCTTGGTCACATACAGTAATAGAGCTTATGTTCTCTGAGCTAGATTCATGCATGGGATGATATATAAATGGAGATCTATATTTAGTGCTTTTGGGCATCCAGAGATGATCAATCATCATCTTGGTTGGTGCAAAAGAGAATACTCTTTAAGGCCCATGCACTATCTTTTATTTTATTTTAGGCTTATTAAAAGTTAAGTTTATAGTTGGCCAGTACAAGTGGCCTGAGCATTGATGATGATCAGCATGTTTTAATATCCCAGCATTATTGTTTAGATTTTTCTCGTTATGTATTCTGATGGATGGGCACTAAGCTGATGCATCCAAGTTATGTTTAAATAATGGCCCAAGCTGGCAAAGGCTCAATTGTTAGTCTGGTCTACCCAAAACCCATTTCTGATCCAGTCACCAGATGGACTGTTGTTTTTATTCTGATGTATTTTGATTGTTTGATCATTCAGGATGAATGGTTTTATTATTTGGAGTATTACTCATATTTATTTTGATTTATTATAATGCTGGTGAATTTATAATTATATTTGTAGTTGCTCTTCTGAGTTATCTGGCTGATCTCTCAATGAACTCTCAGAGACTTCTCTAATCTCATTCTTTTATAATTTACTTTTACTGGGGTTGATGATGACTTTCCATCACCCCAGACTCACTCCTTTCTTTCCTTCTCTCATCCACTTTGATACCCTCATTCCATTACAAATGGTTACCTAACTGAGGGCCGATGATGATCATGTACTGTGGCAATCATTATAGGTGGTTGTCCAACATATGGCTGATGATCACATACTGGTGATAATTACTTCAAAATTATCAACTTGATCTCAAACCACAACTGAGGAAGAAAAAATGCATTTTATGCAGAATTAATTTTAAAAATTACTGTGAAATATGTGATGAGAGTATTGATGATGATTATAAATTATAAAATAGTAATTTTCATGAATGTTTAGAGAGGTTCGTGTTTAGAGTTAAATAGAAAATCGATGATTTTGGAGGTTGGATTTGGTGTTTGATTGTTGAAGTTTGTTTAGCTGTATTTTCAGTTTTAATGATGGATGGAGATTTTTGTCATTGGCTTGAGGATGCAATGTTTTCATGCAACTCTGAGGGTGTTCTGTCTCCACTATTTGCTCCAACCTATTTTTTTGTATTTTATATTGTTTGTCATAGAGCAGTTAACATAGTCCTGCCATGATTCCAGCCTTTAAATCTCCAAAGAAAAGAAGCAATGCATAACTTGTATTTCCCAGCCCATAAGACTGAAATGAAGCAGAGCATAGGTTTGTATTTTCTAGACCCTCCACAGAAGAGGGCTTTGCAAAGATTTTGCAGTATCTTTATAAGTATTGTAGTAGCTTATAATGTCTCATTTGAATTAGCACTCTTGGTGTTTATGGTGCATTGCATTGTGTACTTACAGTCCAATGGCTGAATTCTTTATCTATCTCAAAATTGCAAATCACTATTCATTCTGTTAACTGTCAGATGTTTGTCAGATCTCTAAAAAATTGATGAGTACATAGTTTTAGATATGAACCTTGTTTTCACTATATATTAAATTATGTAAAATATTGTTAAAAAGATGTTTCATTTCTATTTTCCTTTTTTCTCCGACTGGGGCAATGTAACCAGTAGGATTACATAGCACACACTAATATAGTGTGTGTGCATAAATATGTATATAAAGTTGAAAGGAAAACTAGAAATAAACACAGACAAAAATTATAGTAGATATTTTCTAAATTCATTGAAATAAAAATAAATAAATAATAACACTGATTTAAAATATTGTTTTATAAATTAAACTTTTAAAAGGTCTGAATAAATATATATTGTATTATTATTATTCTGATTGTGAAATGTAAAAACACAATACTTGTTTTTGAATTTTTTTTAATTAATTAAAACATGTATGTTTTCAAAGGGATTAGCGAGATAAAAATAAAAACTCTGTTTTCAATCAAGGTGTTGTTATCACCTCAGACGATTTTATAAAAAGACTGATAAAAAATATCAGTCAGTCTGGATAGTGATTTTTGAAGTGAACAGTTTTTGCTTGCAGTTTTGTAAGAGTTGACCTGAGTAGTCTGGTTGTAATATTTTAAGCAGTGGCCAACCAGGCCAACTGCAAAGTTTGGCTTTTATATTTTTGAAAGCAGTTAGCAGAAGAGCTAGCTACAAATTTAGCCAAAATATTTTGTGAAGAGTTGATAACTGTAGCAGAGAATAACAACAATAAAGCTAGCTGCAGATATGGCTAGTAGATGCAAGGAAGTAGCTGCTATTCAGTTCAATAATGGAGTTTGAATTCACATGGAGGAAAAAGGGTCAAGATTCTTTGTAATTCATAGTCTTAAAAGTGTTCTTGAAAAACAGCTTGCTGACCTGAAGCTTACAAAATCCAAATATAAGTGGAAATCACTACAGAAGGGAGAAAGCTAACCCTATCTGAATTGTGTACTTTTACCTGATGATGACAATTGTCTGGATTGACCAAAAAACAATTTGCCCAAAAGAAACACCAGCTGAATAAAATAGTAGTTATATGTATTGTGCTGTGTCTACATATGCGAAGAAAAGCACAGATAAACGTGTATACAAAAGTGAGTTGTTTTTAAATAATTCATTTGGGAAGACATTTTAAATCTATATTTTTAAAAATGAAAGATGTTTATAATTAGTTAAGGCATAACCTGATTAAAAAAGCTTTCTAATATCTCAAAAATTGACTATACTTTTTTTTTAAAAAAAAAAAAGAATAAAGAAAGCTGTAATAGTATTTGATAAAGTGATTTTTTTTTAATATTGATTAAATTTGTAAATTTTATGTATATTCAAAATGAAATTATTAATTATAAAAAAATTATTATTTATTGTTTGACAAAATTAAATTTATAAATAATCTGTGTGCACATATATGTCAATGCTTGTCAAATGGGACATGTATGCAAATTTTAATCATTTTGTTATTGAATATTAATTGTATGTTATAAATCGCACATCTGTGCTCATATATATGTAAATCATGGTAACAATTTGAATTTTGAATAGTAATTATGTAAATCACAATGTGATCATTTGAAGTTTTGTTTTGTAATCAAAATCAGAAAGCTTATGTGGGTGTAATTTTATTTTTATGGATCTTAATTTTCATTTTATTATTGTTAATGAACTTGTATTTCAATTGTTAAAAATTGTATCGCATCATCTCTTGGTCGCATACAGTAATAGAGCTTAGGTTCTCTGAGCTAGATTTGTGCACAGGATGAATATATAAATGGGGATGTGTATTTAGTGCTTTTGGGCATCCAGAGATGATTAATCATCATCCTGGTTGGTGAAAAAGAGAATACTCTTTAAAGCTCATGCACTATCTTTTATTTTACTTTAGTCTTATTAAAAGTTAAATTTATAGTTGGCCAGTACAAGTGGCCTGAGCATTGATGATGATCAGCATGTTTTAATATCCCAGCATTGTTGTTTAGTTTTTTCTGGTTATGTATTCTGATGGATGGGCACTAAGATGGTGCATCCAAGTTATGTTTAAATAATTGCCCAAGCTGGCAATAACTCAATAGTTAGCCTGGTCTAAAGAAGACTCATTTCCAATCCAGTCACAAGGTTGACTGTTGATTTTTTTTTTTTATTGTTCAAATCTAGTCACAAGATTGACTTGATATATTGTACTGATTTGTTTATTCCCATCAATGATGATGATGGATGGTTATTTCCCCAAGTATTTACTTATACTTACTTTTATTTATAATACTGGATGATATATGATTTTTCTGATCTCTCAGTGATCTCACAGAGATCTCTTGATCTCATGCTCTCCTTTAATGTTTACTTATATATACTTTGTAAATTATCAATATTTCATTTAGTATTTAATTTGACTGGGAGTGATGATGATTTTCCATCACCCCAGGTTTACTTCTATTTTTCAATTTCCCCATCCTGTTACTATATATATATGAGGTTAAGTTTATCTAAAAAGTGTATGTATGGAGATAAAAAGTCTTCTAATTTTTAAATATTATCATTATAACTGCCTTGTTGTTTTCAAATATCAGACAATTCCTTTTTTTATTTTGAGATATTAATTTATATTTTTTAATGATGTACACTTCAATTAAATTTAACACAAAATATATAGTATAACATTAAAAAATATTAGAATTTATTTAAAATTATCATTCATCCTCACACATCCTCAATAAATAAATACATTTGAAAATAATAATTGCATTTAATCACTCACCACTTTACTTCATAAATAATCAATGCAAACTTTAAAAAATGCATATTTCCCCCATAATTCTTGATTTGATTAAACCATTTTAAAGTGGTTTTAGCCTCTACATTTACTCAGTGTTCCAAATAAGTTTTTTATGTCATAAAGAAAATATTGAGTTTGAAACATTGAATAAAGAATTAAGACCATTTGACGAGACAGGAATTAATTTCAAATTAATTATAATTTATCTAGATGCAAGGAATAATGGCATTGGATCATTACATAGCGAAGTGCAAAGAGTGAAGGTTACCTGAGTGAATTGGTTTAGTCAAACAAGTGTCAAGAGGGTAACTTACATTTTTTGATGTCATGATTGTTTATTAAATAAGTGATGAGTGACAAACCCAAGTCTTCAAATTTTATTAAAATCAATAGTTGACACTAGAAGAGATGGTAGTCATATTTTCCACTTATTGAATATTATATTTTATTATTCAGCTAATAAGAATATCTCTTTTTAATGTCTTGATGCTGTGAAAGGTACTTACATATTGTTTATTCACTCTCTTAGCCGTGCATTTTTTGATTAATTATCCATTGGGGGGGGGGGGGTGTAGCATGTTTTAAACAATATGACTTCTTTTTTTAAGATGATTATAAAAACACAATAAATTACATAAAACCCTTTTTGATTGTAATTAAATAAAATTTAATATAACTGCAATAAACAAAATAAAAAACATGATGAAAGAATACTCTCTTCAAACACATTTTAAGATTACACTGCCATTATCTCCATTCACACATACTGTTAGCACACACTTTTTACACAAGCTCTATTATTCAGTAATTTTGAAAATATTTCACTGCATCTTCTGTTACTGGTAAATTCCAAATTTTAATCATTTTTGCAAAAGGTTAGGGAGAATAATTAACCAACAGTTTGAACAAATGCTGCAGTAAACAAAACAAAATAACGACAATGTTCGCACCATGTTAATGGTTTGTACGTTATAATATATGTAAAAAAAAAAATCTCATTAGCTAATTAACTGTTCATAATTAGATATCTTGGTTATGGAATAACTACTTGAAATAGAAGTTCAAAGTTTTTTTGAAAATTCTTAACTACCTTAAAATACTATTTATGCTCCACTAGGATTTGAATTTTAAGAACTTTTACTATATATTTGTTATATCCACACTTCCGACTGTGCCAATGTTATATCCGCCAGTCGGACTGTGCGGCTATCCAATAACGTTCGCTAATGTTCAATTCCCACACTGTTTCTTGCAATGAATGCTCTCCAATGAATGGTCTGCAATGAATGCTCTCCAAACAAATGGTCTGCAATGAATGCTCTCCAATGAATGGTCTGCAATGAATGCTGTTCAAATGAATGGTCTGCGATGAATGCTCTCCAATGAATGGTCTGCAACGAATGCTTTCCAAATGAATGCTTTTAATATCTCTGCTGCAGTCTCCCCATCTCTGTGGGCTCTTTCAGCTACACCCATGAACTACATTTCCACTGGGCGCTGGTCATTAACCACAAACACTAACACGAGATATCTCTACTGGTTCTACTCAAATACTGCATGACTGCTCTCTACTACTCTCCATATTGCACTGCATAGTTGTTACCCAGTCTTCTTATCGCTTTCTGATAACTTCAACAATTAATCCTTGTCCAATAAGGTACTGTCTTATATCTAGAAATATTTGCAATCAGCAAATATGTCTTGGAATTATTGTCCGCCATTATGTTAATCAAATTCCTCAATTATCAGCATGTGATCTAAAAACAACAACTTTAATAAATTCTAGTTTCTTCTGTAGTGCACAAATATGTCTGCCATTTTTACAAACACTACACCTCCCTCCACTCCAGAAAAACTCTTGTTGCAATTCCTTGGTGTTCTTTTTCTATTACTACTTTCCTGTTATTTCACTCAAAAATGTTCGATTCAAAATTGCTGTCAAACTTCTTCCCCAGTTACATTCAATGGTGACTGCACAAGCATGGTGGAACTCCGCTTCTGATGGTGACTGTGCAAATGTTTTATTTCCAAACTTTCACCGATGTTTCATCACGTAAACTTGCAACAAAAATTTATTCGCTACTCACAGGTTCCAAATGTGACTGAGCCAATATTATATCTGCACTTCCGACTGTGCCAATGTTATATCCTCCAGTCTGACTGTGCAGCTATCCAATAATGTTTGCTAATGTTCAATTCCCATGCTGTTTCTTGCAAAGAATGCTTTGCAACAAATGCTCTCCAACGAATGGTCTGCAACGAATGCTCTCCAAACAAATGGTCTGCACTGAATGCTCTGCAACGAATGCTCTCCAACAAATGGTCTGTAATGAATCGTCTCCAAATGAATGGTCTGCAATGAATGGTCTGCAACGAATGCTCTCCAAACGAATGCTTTTAATATCTCTGCTGTGGTCTCCCCATCTCTGTGGGCTCTTTCAGCTACACCCATGAACTACATTTCCACTGGGTGCTGGTCATTAACCACAAGCATTAATGTGAGATATCTCTACTGGTGTTAAACAGACATCTACTCAAATACTGCGTGACTGCTCTCTACTACTCTCTATATTACACTGCATAGTTGTTACCCAGTCTTCTTATCACTTTCTGATAACTGCAACAATTAATTCTTGTCCAATAAGGTACCATCTTATATCTAGAAATATTTGCAATCAGCAAATATCTTTTGGAATTATCGTCCACCATTACGTTAACCAAATTCCTCAGTTATCAGCGCGTGATCTAAAAACAACTTGAATAAATTCTAGTTTTTTCTGGAGTTCACAAACATGTCTGCCATTTTTACAAACACTACAATATTTACACATATATATTTCAAAATTTGTGGTGTGTGGGTATATATATTCTATAATATTTTGCAACATTATTTTCAAAAGGTACTTACGTATTGTTCTTTTGCTGTCTTCACCGGGCGTTTTTCGGTTAATTACCTATTTTCAGAGGCATCGAAGTATTTGGGTTGTTTTTTTTTCAAAATTATTGTACCAAACATGTGTTACTTGTTAAGTTTAAATAAATATTAGCAAATTGAATATAAATTCATGTTAACTTTAAAAAATATTTTTTTTTATAAACGTCATTCACAATATTTAACAAAAGTTTTAAAATTCTGAAATCCATATTTATTACCAGTTGATATTTCGGATTAGATTAGAATTATATTTTTTTATTAACTATTCCTCCGAGAAATAAATTTTGGAAGGGTCTTTACCCTACAATAAAATATTTAAAGTTATATAATTTTCTTATATATATATCACAATCTAGAAATGGCTTCACAGCATAAGGGTTAGCACATTTATTTATCCTGATAATGATCTGAAAGTCATACCCAGATAAAACTTTGATTTTTTTTATGTTTCAAGCAAATAAAATTTTATTTTCAGATAACCAATTCATAGCCATTTTAACTAATCATTTAATCATTGTTTTATTAATAATTATAGCCATTGATAAGTAAAAAGTAAAATAAGTAATAATAATAATACAGACACCATTTTCAGCATTATTCTTTTGTAAAAATATATGAAGCTTTTATTCTGCAATGAGCTATTTATGTCTGACACTTTGCCTTTTATTGTACATATATATATAATTCAACTACATTACGCTAACTGGAGTCAATATATAAAGAATTATCTCATCCACATATCGATAAAACATTCCAGTACAATTACGTCACTTGTTTGTAATTGCTAAGCATATGTAAGAAAATGACGTAGTTATACTGAATCATTTTATCAATGGATGGATGGCTACTTCTTTATGTGTGTGTGTGTGTGTGCATGTAAAAGAAACTACAAATTTAAAGGTATAGTTCTTAATATTATGACATTCAAATAAATTGTTAATGGTTATAGCAAGCAATGGAAAATTACTAGTTTATTTTTTAGTAAAGTATTTAACGTGGGTGTGTATGTATGTTATGCATAAAGTTTCATAATCCATGTGGATGTAATCATAATGTCATTCTTAAAATAAATAAATAATCCAATAATTTATTTCTTGAGAGTTCATAAAAAGTTTAAGGACCTGGGTTTGATCCAGGGATTTTATTGTTCAGATTCTGCCACTTTACTACTGCACTAAACAATGTTCTGTGTTTGGAAATTAACTCATTTCTTCCGTATCTATTCAGTATACCATCATTATTTGTTTTGTAAAGTGTATATACTATTTTTTCCCAACAACAAATCCCTGCTTTGTTTTTCTGTATTCTGCAGCATGGCTACAAGAAAGATATGAATGTGTAGTTTAAACTTAACTATTAAACATTTAAATGAATTTACACTTATCATGTATAAAATGTGTGGAAAATATGCTGAGTTGTAATTCTGTCACTAATTTTGAAATTGTACTTTTAGTAATTTATTTTTTATCTTGAATAAAATGTTTACACATCATTTTTTTACAATGGTCGTTTTACTAAAGCTTGCTGAATATACCATTTTGTTCTGTTGTCATGGCACAGTTTGAATAATCTGAAAATGTGATATTATGATTGGTGTTGCTATTAGTAATATACATTTAGCACATTATACAAGATTTCTTCATATCGAAAGTTGGTGGCAATAATCATAATCTTCTTTTCTCTACTTTGAAAAGTACACATCTCTATTCACTACAGTTACCTTACAAAAATGATATAATTTCATAACCCATAACAGTGGAGATGACATCATTATACACAAAATCTTCATGATAAGCTAAAATGACAAGATAGGTGCAAACAAAAGAGTTGGCCTTTTATTCATTACATAATTTTAAAAAGCTTTTTTTATAATAATCTGTACAAAAAATAAATTGGAAATTGTATATAGTATATTTTATTAACTAAAATAAAATTTACTTACCTATTTTTATTCAAGATTTCAATTATTATGATAATTTTTAATATATATAACATATGATTTTTTATAACAGCTTAGCTATTGAAAAAATATAAAAGAAGCTGCAGAGATTCCAACCAGGAAATAAACTCACCAGTGGCTTTATGAAGTTCTTTAATTTAATTGCTGTAGCCATAGATTCAATAATCATTATTTATATATTTCATAGTTTATATTTTCTCACATTTACATAAATCAGTGCTCATGGATTGTCCTAATTCTTATCCTGTAGTCATTGATTTGAAATTTCTACATCCATGGGATTCATATTTTGAGTTTAACCACATTTATATATATCAGTGGCTGATGAATTACATTTCTGAAGCAGATGAGTCTAATGACCAAAGATTATCCTAAATCTTATTCTGTAGTCATAGATTTGGCATTCATTAATTATGTGGTTCCTACTTTGTGTTTGTCCACATTTATATTGGTCAGTGACTGATAAATTCTATTTATAAAGCAAATGAGTACAATGACTGTAGATTGTTCTAAATTTTATTCAGTTGTCATAGATTTTGTGTTCATTAAATATTTGATTCATAATTTAGGTTTGTCCATATTTAGATAGATCAGTAACTGATAAATTCCATTTATGAAGCTGATAGGTAACTATGGGCTATCCTGAATCTGTTGATGAGATTCCAATTGCATATAGGAAGATCAAATCCATCAAACTTTTTTTTTGAATATGGAAAAATAAATTTGTTTCAAATATAACAATTCCATTTTTTACAGTATAATTCTTCAATTATTTTCTTAGCTTGCCATTTTAATCCATAAAATATTTCATATAAAACTACTGCAAAAGTTTTGGAGATGTGGAATAACTGTGTCATATATCCTTCTCAGTGTTAGTTGCTTTAGTATGACCATAGAACCAAATCACCACTGCTGCATTTTATATACTGGATCTATATCTTGATGATCCAATGCTTTAATCATTTTATGAAAATGCTTTTACAATCAAATATCTTTTCATAATCCACAAACCCAAACTATAATGATATTTTATATTCACTGGTCCTTCCTATAACTTTTGTCAATATTTAGATGTTATCCACTATACTATAACAACTTTTAAATTTAGCGTATCCTTTTGATTGATTAGAATCCAAAATTTGTTATAGATGAGTTATAATTATCTTGGTAAAGACTTTGTGTAGAAATGATAGAAGATTGATAGATATTCAATTTCTAATGCCTTTTTAATTTCTTTTCTGTAATAACAACTAGATTCTTTCAATTATTTGGCACATGTTTATCAGTTGGACATTTGGTATATAACGTTACCAATAATTTTTTCTGTTTTTTCATTTGCTTTTTTTAAAATATCAATAATAATTCCATCATTTTTTTGAACTTTTCTCTTCTTTATGCATTTGATTGCATATTTCATTTCTTCATTTAGGATGCTGAGAAATTCAGAATATATAGAAGATACTTTCTTTGTTTGTTTTTTATTGCTATATATTTTTATACAACTTTTCCACACATTTCATGATGTTATTTCACGTTTTAGAAATGCTTTATTTTTTATTGCAGAAACTTTTTTTTTCCCAATATCACAAAGCTGTTTAACATTTTTGAGATTTTTATTCTCTCCTATAGCTTTCCTTGCCAATTCTCAAGTAATTTTTTTAAATTAACTCTATTTGTATTATTTTACATAACTCTATATATATTTATATAGGAGCCCTTCAACTGTACTATCTTATACCACTGATACACATGACCACACATGTAGAAAAGATAAATAATCACCAAAATACATATTTTGTGCTGAACCAGCACTCATCAGTTGGTCCAGATTATCATCTCCCATACATATATATAATCAGTGCTCAGGTTATATTAAGATAGGAAATCTTCATACTTTAGTGAACAGACTCTCCAACCACCAACTCTTCAGCCATTCACACCATTGAAAATCTGATGATGGAAAGCCGAAATCTCAAGCTAGTGCCAATATTATTGTTAAGCCAATATTAACCTTGTCACTCTGACCCCTCATATATAGGACCTTATCCACTTAAATACATAGAAGAAAGATGGGCAGGATGCAGGTTTAATGTGTAATATTTGAAATACAGGGATTCTTCATATACCTTGAGCTTAATTGTAAATATAGGAGATTTGAACACAGACTTTCAAGCACTCTCAACTATCTACACTTTCTTATACCACTGATACACATGGCCACACATGTAGGGTAAATAATCACCAATATATATATTTCATGCTGAACCAGCACTCATCAGTTAGTCCAGATTATCATCTCCCACACATATTTATAATCAGTGCTCAGTTTATATTAAGATAGCAAATCTTCATAATGGACAGGCTTCAATCTACTCCAAGCTCCAACTCTTCAGCCATCCATACCATTGAAAATCTGATGATAGAAAGCCCAAATCCCATGCTGATGCCAATATTATTGTTATTCCCATGTTTACCTCAAGTCACTCTGACCCCTCATGTATAGGATCTTATCCATTTGAATACATAGAAGATATATGGGCAAGATGCAGGCTTAATGTGTAATATTTGAAATATGGACGTTCTTCATATAACCTGGAGCTTAATTGTAAATATTAGAGGTCAGAGTGTCTTGAAAGCAACATGGGCATAATAATAATATTGGCATCAGCATGGATTTAGACTCTCAATCATCACATTTTCAATGGTATGGATGGCTGAAGAGTTGGAAGTAGATTGAAGCCTGTCCATTAAAGTATGAAGATTTGCTATCTTAATATAAACTGAGCACTGATTACATATATGTATGTAGAGATAATGATCTGAATGAACTCATGAGTACTGGGTCAAGACAATATATATATATATTGATGATTATTGTAGTCATTTGTATCAGTAGTATGAGATAGTGTGGATAGTTGAAGAGTGCTTAAAAGTCTGTGTTCAAATTCTCTGTATTTACACTTAAGCTCCAGATATATGAAGAATGCCTGTATTTCAATAATTACACATTAAGCCTGCATCCTGCCCATCTCTCTTCTATGTAATTAAATGGATAAGGTCCTATACATGAAGGTTCAGAGTGACTTGAGGTTAACATGGGCATAACAATGCTATTGGCGTCAGCATGGGATTTAGGCTTTCCATCATCAGATTTTCAATGGTATGGTGGCCAAAGAGTTCGAGCTTGGAGTAGATTGAAGCCTGTCCATTAAAGTACGAAAATTTGCTATCTTAATATAAACTGAGCACTGATTATATGTGTGTGTGGGAGATGATAATCTGTACCAACTTATAAATGCTGGTTCAGCACAAAATGCATATATTTGTGATGTGTGGCCATGGGTATCAGTGGTAAGAGATGGTGTAGATAGTTGAGAGTGCTTGAAAGTCTGTGTTCAAATCCCTTATATTTACAATTAAGCTCCAGGTGTATGAAGAATGCCTGTATTTCAAATATAACTCTATATAAAAAAATTTAACAGATCATTTTAAAAAAAAATTATATTCATTCTTCTCTACATACATTATCTTGTCTCAGTAGAAAATTTACTGGTAAATTGCTATGTTTTTAAACCATCTATCTTTGCTACAGTTCTTAATAGTGTATCGGTTATCTCTCTATCTATTTCATTCAAATATAACCCATCTTTAAAAATCTGGTAATATTTTTAAAAGAATTGTTATTTCTAATTGAAATTCATTGAAATATTTCTGAAAATTTAGAATAGTAACTGTTAGTACCTGATGGTTTTTGTTCCTCTAGTTTTGCAATGACCCATTTCAGTAAACGATGACCACTACCTACCTACCTGTGTTGAATCTAATGAGAGCCACAATCTTGAAATAATTTCTGTTAGTCAAAATATAATCCAATTTTGCAGTACCTTCATTTGGATATTTCCATATTCTTTTCATTTAGCACTTAAAGAAAAAAGTTATTATATACAGTTTTTCTTTCTCTACAGCCTCCACAAATTTGTGTCATTTCTCATTTCTATTGCCACAACCAAATTTACCCCCATACTTTGATCTTTCAATATTTATCAAATGTAACATTAAAGTTATCCATTGCAATTTTTAAATGTTATTTGGTCTAATTATTATCTACTTACTCTATAATAAGAACTGGTTAGGACATAAACTTGAGTTATCTGCATTTGGTATCTTCCATTAATTTAAATAGCTAACTTGCCACTTTGACTATTATACATTAGTCTTCATAAACACTGTTCTTTAACTTTTTATTTATAATGAATTTCATTCCACTTGTGCTTTCAAGATTTGTGTCTTGTAATAAAATATGTCCACTTTTTAAATCAATTGTTTCTTCACCTTTTCTTCTAAATTCACAAAGTTCATCAATGCACTATTTAAAACAATTCCTCTACTAATTTATGCAATGTTTTTCTTTTTAAAGTAACCTGTAGTTATAGGCACCTAAATAAAAGGTCATTATTAAAAGGTAGCAATCAGATAATTCTTAGTACCCTTCTATCTTTGGTAAGCAACCATTATCTTGGCTGGTGACTTTACAGCCTTCTGAGAATAAAGGTTATGACCATAAATGTCTATAAAAAAATTTCATTCCCATGCCTATTTATCCTACTTTGAGAAAACCCACCTATTATTTCAATTAAGAACCATCAAATAACTGAAAACGTTTTTGTACTTTAAAGTCAAGTAACAATTCAGTAAACTCACCATTTGATGTGTGTTGAACAGTTTATCCATATTAGTTTACCATATGCATAATCATATAGTAAGAACAGCTACAATACAAGAATATTAGAAATTTGCTCTGCTCCATTCCTTTAGGACCTAAAATGAGGAATTAAAGGGTCTTCTTTTAGTAACAGCAAACATTTTTCTGCCTCTAACATCTAATAATAACAGCATAAATATCTATAGAATAAATCACTTTGAAATCATTTAATAATATTATTATATATAATACAAATAAAATGTCCATTAATTAAAAACTGTTGTAATAACAATAAAAATAATAAATATAATGGTAATTAACTATTATATACAGTCTTTCAATTCACAGAAGTACTTTTAGCAGTTGAGGAGAGTTAAGGAATTAACCGAAAGTACTTTTGTTGATTGAAAGAATGTATATAATAGTTAATTAACATTATATTTATTATTTTTATTGTTAGTATATATATATTGTAACGGGAACATACGACGTTACATTTTTTTTTTTATAAGTAAACATGAAAAAAATAAAAGTTCGCAAATAAAACTTCTTTTTAAGAATTAAAAATTGAAAATTAAAATTCTATACTAAACTCATATATATATTTAAATCGCACAGATGAGAAATTAAAAAAAAGAAAGAAAAAGTATTTTAAAACTAAATTGTCAGTAAAGATTTAAAGATAAAAATATATCTAAGTTTATACAAAACAAATTAATTAATGTTATTGAAAAAATGGAAATGATTAATTTAATTAGTCCAAGTGAACTAGCCTTGGGCATTTAAATGTATAAGCAATGGTCAGATAGAAAAACAATAGAAACTAATGGCCAATGAAAAAAATCCATTGGAAAATCGGACCTCAACGGAAGGATCATCATCATCGATGATGTAATGTCAATGGGATTCGAAAGTTACATATAAAAGAAAAAGTTTGGAAATAAAATGGTTAGTGAGTAAAGAAAATTTAAGAGGGGACAGATGTGTGTTAAGTTGGAGAGGGTTGGAGGAGAAGGGATTGAAAGACGCACTTTCAATTCCTTCAGTTGTTCAAAAAATGAAACCTCGTTTTCCAATATTGCGGACCACAGGACATCAAGGCCCGGAAGAATACCATCAACCATAAAGGACCAATTGTTAACTGCACACTGATCTCCTTATGACTCTGTGGGAATTAACACCTTCCATTACAAAAAATCAGAGACTACGGACATTTTTCAAAACAGTAAGAAATATATAATTAATGAACATTTGAAAACATTAAGAACTCTAAAATATAAACTTTTTCCCAATATTTAATTTATAGAAATAGAATCCTATCTGACCAACTTTATTTATTAATAAGTAATTTTAATTGGATGTATTTCTTTTGTAAAATCATTTCCATTTATTTATTTGTTTTTTTTTTTTTGTTCTTTTAAGTTTTTATTATGATTTCTGTTTGTCATTAAATTAAATTATATAAATGTTAAACTTAAGTCGGGCGTGAATGGCTATATAGATTTGTAATGTTTTATTAGGGGAGGGTAATCTTAGGTTATTCGTTTCGTAGTTGAATTGGGTCAATGGATTGGATATATTGGTGTAATTAGTAGATGTAGTACGAGATTCGCTATGGGCAGAATTGCTATTATACGCTGCACACACTTGTTTTGCCTATGGGAGGAATTATAAGACAGAGACCACAGTTCCTTCCTATGGAGTTTTTTTTATTGTTCTTATCGTTAGATAGATGTAGTATTCCTATACGACGAGAGGTAATTTCTTCTCTTAACCTAATTGTGCTGCCGTATTCGTATTACATTAAACACATCGATATATCAGATGGATTGACGTTAGTTTAACTGCGAACTTTTGGCCTAAGGTTAAATAAGGGAGAAAATATTTTCTTTTCAAATGCAATCTATGTAGTCTATTCATACTCGACACTCTAAATAAAAATGCATTAAAATTAAGTTGGGTATAGACGCTTACATGGATTCGTTAACGGTTACTTATGTTTGTTGGTTTTCATATTCGATTAGAATATATAAGTCATCGATGTCACTGTGGCATCTTATGATGAATGCCATTGGGTTTCTTGTATTCCCTCTGCAATTGACATTATCAATGACTTTGTATTTTGATCGTTTATGTTTATTTTGAAATATTTTTAACCATGTAGTCTATGTAACCGATCTATACTCGACATTATAAAACAAACTTTCATAAAAACATCTGTGCGAACTTATAAAAATTAAAATGTAAACTTATAATATTATAAAAATTAAAATGTAAATTTAAATTCTAAAATCAAGTTAAAATCCAAAGTAAAAGTTATTCTAAAATAATGCTAAATTTTATATATATGTGCGTAAATAAATGTTTGTGTGTTAATTTCTGGCAGTGGCTTATTTTATTCCTTTTTTAATATTGAAATGTATCTTATACAAGAATTTATTATAAAATATATAAATCTCTGCTGTTCCACTGAGCTAGTGACAATGGGCTAATGACCGGAATCAACCAATATAATTTTTTTTAACTTACGTATCTGCCTACTATATAAATTTTTCTAGGTTCAAATGCCTAGATGGCGCCCTTGTAGTGCAGATTACATTAAGTCTTTTCATCCGGATCGTTATAATATATATATGGGATAAATCAAGCTCAATTTGACAGCATCTAATAATAATTAAATCAATTTTTAATCCAAAGCTTTTACAGTACCAAAAAAAGATGCATTATCATAATTAAAAATTAGCAAACTCAGCTGATAAGAGATCTTTGTATTAGGAGCCTATTGCAAAAATGATCTGTGTTTTTATGCATTGCTTAATATAAAATTTAGTACCAGAATAAATGAGATGGATCTCATTAGACAGAGAAAATGGTTATAGATAATATTTTTTAATTTTCCAAGCATAATTATATGAATGGTGAGATAAAGAAATGAGCAATTTAAGTGATTGCACTGATGTAAAATGCAGTTGAAGATACAGCATGATAAGTGTTAATAATAATTATGTTAATTGCTTAGGATGTTATGTGACATTGGAGTGTCCAAGTGACATGCAGAAAACAGATGTTCAATTCATTTACCCAAGTAAAACTGCTTATCTTTATGATTCCTCAACTGGAAATAAATCCACAATCTTTCATCCCTTGAATTTATTATAATAAATAAAATAGGAAAATGAATCAATACACATTTTCCATGATATCTAAATTAGGACATGAAAGTTTTCACATAATGATAATGTTGCAAAATATTAAAGGATATATTCTTGCAAAAATCGTAAAATGTGTTTTTTCACACTTTTAATGAAATCCAGGGTTTAAAGTTGTCATATATAGTAGAAATGATTGAAATTTGGAAGTGTGTAGAAATGTATTGTTTATAACAAAAACCCTATTAAGCTTTATTTTTTGATAGATTAACTTAGTCAAATATTTAATAAGATCTCTTCATCGACAATAAGCAAACAATAAGTGATTGGTTCTCAAACCCAATAAATGAATGTTGTATACCAGTGATCAGGGCCACCACATCTGGATATGCAGTTTGTGCAGAACACAAAGATGCTTCACTGCTGGGACACCAAGATAATTACTAAAATTTATATGTAAATAAAATTGTTTACATTTTCAAATCATTTCATCATCAGAAATATGTTCTGTGTGTAAATATTTTTTTATTTAAATATAAGAGGAATACTTCTTTATTTAAACTTATGACAATTATCAAGGCTTCAAATTTTTAGGCATGAGCTTGAAATATATTACATATATACTCTTAATCATTATGCTAAATTGAACAGACCAACACCATTTTGTTGTGATAATTAATAAAACTTATATGTAAATATTTCGATTTCCAAATCACTTTATTCCTAGAAACATATTTTGATTATAAATATTTATTATTTAAATTATAAGAAATATTTATTTATTTAAACTTATTGTCTAGCCTTGAAATATATTTCATGTATATGCTACCATTGTGCAAAACCGAACAGGCCAATGCTCTTTCGTCAATATAATTAATAAAATTTATATGTAAATAAAAATGTTTAGATTTCCCAATCATTTTTATTTAAATATTCTAAATAATATTTATTTTTACAAAGTGCAGACGTATTGAAATTAAACTGAGAGAGTGCAAACCTCTCAAGCACTTAGCTAATCAGATCGCAAATACTGAGATAGAGAATTTAACAAGAAAAGAGTGGTTCCACTCTCAGTGAGTTGAGTGTGAAGATATTTAAGATTCACGCTTTCAGATCTAAGTACTTTGGACTGACTTGGATATATAGAAAGACAAGTAAAGATGAGAGTGGAACCACTCTTTTCTTGTTAAATTCTCTGTTTCAGTATTTGCGATCTGATTGGCTAAGCACTTGAGAGGTTTGCACTCTCTCAGTTTAATTTTAAATTTTCTAATTTATTATTATTAATAATTTACTTAAAAATAAAACTTATTTTAAAAACATTGCCTCATAATTACAGTAATTGTGCATGCAATAAAATTATCTTTATAAATAATGTTTTACAACTTTTAAATGTGTTGTTTATGTGCAAGTAGTACGGTGATGCTCCAGAAATGTTAGGTCTGGATTTGATGCTGTATTGTGCTAACATTTTTTAAGGATGTTATATTTCTTTTTTTTTTTTTGTTATTATTATTCAGTATTATCTTTTTACATGCTTTACTAAATAGCTTTTTCTATTTTTAATAATATTATTTGTTGTTGTTTTTTTTTTTTTTGGATGGCGTTTATCTTTTTATACATTTTACTAAACAACTTTTTCTTGGATGCGTTCTTTAGTTAAAAACTCCCAATTGATTCATAATCCACACCACAGTCAAAATCTAAGAAAAACAGAATGAGTAAAAAGTTTTTAAAAAATATTGTATGCTAAATTATTTAATACTTAATACATTTCATGAAAAAAATTTATAATTGAATGAAAACAAATGAATGTATTTTTATTGTAATAAATAGTCTATTTATAAACCAGAGATTTATTCACTTTCTAATAAAAAATGTAAACAGATTTTGTGTCAGGGAGATTCTGATTTAATTAAAAATAATGAATAGATTTGGAAAACAAAGAACTTTCTTTTTAACAAGGTGTTAATGGGATGTAAAAGTTATCAGCTCCATTATTTAAAATAGACCTAGTTGGTGGTCCTAATAAAATATAAACAATGTAAGAAAATTTAAAATATTGGACTATATATATATAATAAATTATAGTTTTTGATAGATAAAAAATTAAATAGTCTAAATATGTTATTGTTGAAGGAATATACTTTTATTAATAAAAACATGAATAAGTTTATGCATGAGAGATTTTAATGTATTACTGACCTGATGGTTAAAGTTGATCTAAATATTGATTAAGAAATAATAATGGAGATAAGCCAGGTGTCAAGGTCTCTTTACTCCTTGCTATAAAGGATGGAACTTCCAAATAATCATATCCTGGATGTACATATTTTTAATAACCAGGTAAGTAACATATATTATACAATCACTCATATAATATAATAACCAGCCCAAGAAAAGGAAGGGAACTGTGTAATATTTTATTACTATTATTTTAATTTATTTAAAAAGATTTTAATGAAAAGATTTTTAATTAAGATGACATGGCAAGTCTAATTAATATATTTTATTTTAGCATGTATTTTATTCTCCGTGTTTATTTTATAGAAATAAATGAATAAAACACGTAAGGTATTTAGTGAACACATTAAATGACTAAAGCTATATTCTCAAGTTTTTCTTGTGAAAGCACTGGAAAAAAAGTGTTTTTTAAGTTACAAATTTTATTCCATAGAAAGGAATGGCACCAAAATTTACCTTACATAAAGGCACTTTGTAGTTATGTGGAGGCTCTGACACTAATAAAATAAATTTCAAAGAAGTTTAAAGTGGTTGAAATAAATTTATGTCAGCATAATGAGCAGTATTTGTGCTCATCCCTTCCCAAAGAATCTGTATTCTAGTGCCTGTAGATCCCTATAGCTTTGCTTTTAACACAAAAGCTGGCTTGCATTAATTCATGCAAATATACAGTTAATTTTTTAAAACTTTTATATACCAAATCATTATAAAGGATTACTGCTATTGAAATTATTCATACTTATATACCTTTAAATCATTACATAGAAAATTTATTTTAAGTAACAGGCCACATTAAATTTTTGTAATCATAAATAAAGTAGCACTACTAAAAATGTATTCACAAATAGATTAATGCACTTTGAATTAGATGTGTTTCCTTCTATTTAAAGTAGGGCTTGAAATTAATGCATGTACCTTGCTGAATGGAATTTTGTTTGTGATTTTAACATTTGCAGTAATTCATTTCCTATATAAATTTAAACTATAGACAAAGGTGGTAATGGTTTTCATTTTTGTTTACTAAACAATTTACTTGTAGTTAAATTATTGATATATGAATATTATAAGAAGTGAAATGTCAGAATTTATTCAAATATAAGTTGATATAATACTTGTCTTTTGATACCTTTACAACTTAATGCATAAAAACTTATCAGTTTAATCATGCTAAAAGAAAATAGACAAAATAGCTGGGTGATTTATATTCTGTTCTTAAAAATTTACCAAAAATTAATTAGTTTCCAGCTAATTAATATATAATTTGTTACATATCATGAGACTCAAATAAATAGAAATGCTATCAAGTTAACCACAAAATAACTTTTTAAAAAACAATCTTTCTAACAAATATATTTTATGATCAACTTAAGCGTAATTTTATTCACAGGATAGACCCCATTTAGATTTTGAGAATATCTTCAAGATACTCTAAAAAATTGGAATATTGATTTCTCCATTAAGAGTATATGACAAAATGCAGTGGAACAATGTATTAAAGGTTTTTAAAATAGAAGTTTACTGTTAAAATATAACATCCCACATTATCAAATTTAAAAAGGTCAATTATCTATAAACATGTGATTTATAGGTTGATTAGTATTGTCATTGTAAAAGTGACTTTTTAACCTTTGTCCTTTTTTTTAATCAAATAATAAGTTGATGAGAATGAGGACTAATATATTATTTGAGCATCAAAAATGACACTTTTGAATTCAAAAACTTTTATCTCTTGAGCCCATTTTTTTATGAATGTGATGTACTGCACAGGTATTTATCTTTTCTTATGGCATTAGAACACTTATACTCATTTATGTGTGAATGTTAGTGGAAATGATTATGCATATCAGTTAATTTTTTGAGAAGTTATGTGATTTTTAATCATCCAAATCATAGATTTAGCACAAATGCTCTATTCACTTGACAAATTATTTTTTTTAGTTTACTCAAGCTAAAAATTGTTCCACAAATCTTTATATTACATGCTTAACAGCCAGCACTAACCTATTCTTATAGATTGACAAGTTTTTAATCTGATTCTGAATGTTTGGATTGAAATAATTGGCCAATCTATTTCCACTCTGTTTTCAAATCCATAAAGTAAATGACAATAATAAAATGGTAACATTATTTTCTTTTTGTTATTTAAGAAATGACAGTTTAAATTAAATCTCCTTAAAGCATGATTTGAATTTGATTTTTCTAAGTTCCAGTTGAGTATTAACCAGATTAAAAAAATATAATAATGATTCAAACTTTTCAATATATCAAGCAAAGAAAAAATAAAATCTAATTACATCAAAGAAAAGTTTAATAAAAAAAAGAACACAAAACATCTGTAGCTTTACATAGATGTAAAATATGTGTCATAGCATACATTTCTGGGTACACATACATGATGAAATTTCATGAACAAACAAAATGGTAAACAAAGACATCCTGAACTTAATTGAAAAAAGAAATCAGTAATGAAGGGGGAAAGTGATATAATTATAAAACCAAATTGAAGTAGAATGATTTTAAAGAATAATTGGTTACTGTAAACAATATAATGAAAAACAGACAGAACCTAACAGATTTTCAAAAATCTGGTTACTTGATAGTTTGTCATTACAGTTAATCCAAGCTGTGATTAATTGTTAGATTAAGAAAACATAAATCATAAACATATAACAAGATCACAAAATCAGGTTCTTTAACTTTCTGGATATGACAATATAGAATCTATAATAACAATATATGATGTCATTTTCATTGGGAACATATTACAATGATGAACTGCATTTAAAAAATGTATTGAAATATTTCAAAAAATAACGTTCATTATAAAATATTAAAAGATACCATCTTAAAATATCAAATAAACAGCCTAAAGGACCAGCATGTGATATACGTGAAAGCATTTGTGTGTTCTGGATTGCTAAGTATAGTCATCTCAAAAGTCATTTCGAATACATTATTTTATTTTTCTTTGTTTTGCTTTAATTTTTTTTTTTTTAAGGACCTTTGAAACAACCGTAGATAGTCATTTGCAAGTCGCTGCCGAGAATAACGATAAAAATAACAATCTTGTATATAAATATATGACGAATAACTTGGAAAATATTATTTTATTATTTTTTTGTTTTTTAATTAGTTTATTTTATTAATTACAAACTCTCACACATAATGATTTAACAAAATTCTGGTTATATGGTTACATCTCGCCTTTTTATTATTCATTTAAAGCCTATTTCTGTAAACTGAAAAATGCGATAATTTTTTTTTTAATCTAAACATCTTGATAACATTAAAGTAAAAAAATGAGTAAATAATTTTATATCTTTATTTTCAAAGTCCAATACCAGATCTCATATAGTTGTGTTTATTTCTTTAAAAACTAGTTTATGTTCTGAATTGTTTAGTTTATATTTTATTAAGTGACTTTATTACAACGTTGTTTTTAATTTTTCACCGTCTATAAAAATAATGGTTAAAAAAATAAGCAAAGATGTTTTATATGTTTGCTTATTTCCCAATATATTTTCCCAGTAAAATTAAATCGCTTACATAAGTAAATATTTAAATATTTGTTTATATATATTTCTATAGTAAACTTGAATATGCAAATATGTTTTTATATATGTTTATAAAGAAATATCCATAATTTACGGTTATATTAAGTCATGTGATGTATGACTTTATTTCCTTGCAATAATAATTCACTATAGGGCATAGTAATTTCCAACACCTCTCTAAAAGTGTTAGAAAGCGCTGGGGATCGGCAGTATTCATTAGATATTTATTAATGACTAATGAATATTATATCGTTTTTATTTCTCACATTATTTTTCAAAATTAACTATTATCCCATATAGTTCATTATTTTAAAAATAAATTTAATTACAATATATAAAAAATATGCAAATTTTATTATTGCAAAAATATATTTAGGTAATCTTTATTTACATTAATTATAAACTTATACATTTTAAGTTAATACAAATACCACTTTTGTTCTTCAAATGTGGAGGATAAAGAAAAGATATTATATTTTATGAAGATGTTAGCCTTTATGGTAATGTAAGACAAAGATATCAACCTTTATGCAATAATAAGGAGAAGATGTTATCCTTTATACAATGGTATGAAGAATATATTAATCTTTCTGCAATGGTAAGGAGAAGATATTACTGCTATGCAATGATAAGAAGAAGATATTACCATTTACACAATGGTAAAGAGAAAATATTACCCATTGTGCCATGGTAAGAAGAAGGTATTACTCTTTATACTATAGTAAAGCCAAGATATCAATCACCAGTAAGGAGAAGATATTATCCTTTACATAATGGTAAGCCGAAGATATTAATCTTTATGCAATGGTAAAGAAAAGTGATTACTGTTTATACAATGGTAAGAAGAAGATATTACTCTTTATGCAATGGTAAAGAGAAAATATTACTCTTTATGCCATGGTAAAGAAAAGATATTACCCTTTATGCAGTAGTAAGGGGAAAATATCCTTTACACATGGCAAATTCCAAGTAATAAGAATCTTAATAATTTTCTACTCTTGTTTTACCTTTTTACTAAGAATATATAAATAAAGATATATGAACCAGTTTGTTTGATTAATTAGATTGATACTTTGTGCAGTTTAGCATAAAGGTAATGTGTCAGACTCTAGAATTATGGAGTCCTAGAATCAATTCTGGCCCACTTAAAGCCATTTAAATATTTTTTTACTAGATTGATTATTTGCTAGCCACTAAAAAGACAAATCATAAATCTGATTATAATCTAAACAAAAATTCCAAATTTTACCTCATCTGAAATCAAACCTAAGTTTTGCACATGTCAAGTGTATATGTTATTGCATCATGAGCCTGTAGCTTTATACACATATAGCTTTATACAAATCATGGATTTTCAGCAATAAAATCAATGTATGGAACTGAGCAATAAATTATTATATAACATAACAATTATCAAAGTATTGACTATGAAACCCTTGTGCAGGAATCTTTAAGATCAAATCTATTTTTTTATAATATTGCTTAGATACTAAAAGATATTTTCAAAAATATTTTTGAAATGTCAATTTTGATAATTTCTTTTTAAAACAAATATTTCTCAATGAATGGATATTCAGTATTTCAAATATGGCAAATTTTGCCCAAAATTGTTAATAATAACTGGGTTTAAAGACATGCAGGTGTCTGAATATTTCAGATTTTCCACTCAATAGATAACTTTTAGATAAATGCTGGATTTGGGTTGGTATTTTTAGATCTAGTGTCTGAAGCTACCCTAGCACCTCGCTGAGGAGTTCCAAAGCACTATGGTCAAAGGTTTGGGGGGAGTTCCTGACAGAGATATTTTAAATGCTTTCTCTGGTTAAGCATTTATCACAAAGCTTGTTGAGAAATTGGCAATGCTCATTGTTTATATCTTACAAGCTTAAGAGAATTGAGTCATGTGATTTATGTTTCTTAATTTGACTATTTTTTCACCTCATTAATTGTTTAAGGTTTAATATTTAGTGACAATAGAATCATCCTTGAGAAGGTATGAATGAGATATATGAACCATGTCAGCATCAAATAAATGATGATACCCAATAGTAATGTCCCTGCTAAATATTAATTTATATTTCTATATTATTGTACTAGTGCATTATCTACTCAAAGTGATCTCAAATATATGTGCTACGTTTGTTATTTGCTATTTATAGTTAAATATTAATATACCAAAATGTCCAATAGTGTTACAGTAAAGTTTTATGATACAATATTAGGGAATCAAATGTAGAGGTATAGTGAAATTGATTTATTTTAAAACAAACTAGAATAATATTAACAGCCCAATATCTTGGATAAAGAAAAATAGGAAGTTATATAAACCTCTTAATATAATAAAATGAGCATTATTATTAATGCTTTAGAGAATATTCATTACATTAAATTGCCTAATATTAATTGTTGCCTGCATACCATTTAATTTAATAGTAACCTGTGAGTACCTTGCACATATTTTAATTTTGGTTAAAGAAATTTAATAAATCTATATGTGATAAATAAAATTTATTAAATGTGTCAGAAGCTAGAAAATGTAAATTAAAGAAAGTGTAAATAATAATACTGTAAAAAGGTGATAATGTATTATAATTTTTGATTAGATCCAAGGAAATCTTTCTCTGTTAATATTTTAGTTATGCTAACAAAATCTTGTTTTATGTACTTTCCTTCTTATAAGTTTGATGAAGGATATTTTTTTAATGTGTAAATATTGTAAATAAAATTTGTTTTTGAAATTTATTAGAATGTCAGTATCCTTATTGCTAAACACTATCCATATTATTATTGCTATTACCATATCCATTCATTATTGCTATAACTATCACCATCATCACCATTTAATGATATTGGTTTTATTATATGTTCAGCATATCATTAATCAATTTTACTAAACTCTTGTGTTAAAACAGGTATGCCACTCAGTTCAAGCCAGAGTAATCAATGGATGTCAGAAGGCTTGTGTATAAAATCCCTATCTAGTGCCTACTCATCCAATATCCCCAGACTAGTTTATAGCTTGTGGCTTTTTTCAATGAAAAGCCTTGGATCTGAGAGGACTGCATCTAGATCTTAGGATCTAATCCAACCCTCTAGCAGCCACCTTTTACCTCTACTTAATTACAGAACTATGAGCTTAAAATTGAAAACACAATAATATTTTCAATCCAAGCTCAGTAGCTTATATAATCATATAGGTCTGAACTCAGTTCAGTACACATATATTTTGGTGCCTTTGGTTCTTTAATAACCATACTCACCACTATCCTATTAGGCAGGCTTGGTATTAAACCACTAAACATCAAATGATTACCATTTCTTATGCTTTCTCATTATTAAAACAGGCAAATCTCTCCATACAGTAGTGCCACTCAGTGCAAGCCAGAGTAATCAATATATATGACTATATAAGCTACTGAGCTTGGATTGACAATGTTGTGTTTTTAATTTTAAGCTCACCATTTTGTAGTTAAGTAGAGATAAAAGGTGGCTGCTAGAGGGTTGCATTAGATTTTAAGATCTAGGTGCAGTGCTTTCAGATCCAAAGCTACACACTGAAGAAAGCCACAAGCTGGAAACTAGTCTAAGGATATTGGATGAGTAGGCACTAGATAGGGATTTTATGCACAAGCCTTAGGGCATCCATTGAATACTCTGGCTTGCACTGAGTGGCACTACTGTATGGAGAGTTTTGTCCTTTTAATAAGTTATGAGCAAGCATAAGAAATGGTGAGCATGTGATTTTAGTGGTTTAAACTCTTATGCTGAGAGCATATAAAATTATAATATTGATTAAAATATTGCTGATATTAAGCAAAGATGCTATTTAAAATGATATATTAAAAGTAAAATATTTGATTATAAATAATAATATTTCAATAAGTTGTCAAACGCCATCATTCAATAAATCTGGTCATACTATTCAGAGATATCAAACTTAAATTGTCCTCAAATGATGTTATCATTGTCTTATTATTATAATAATTGTGATCAAAATATCTTAAGATTATCTAATGGTTCAGCTGATTATTATATTTACATACATTAGTTTTAAGGATTTCTTGAGTTATTATAAAGTTTAGATTTTATCTTAGCTATTATTAGTAAAAGAGTCAAATATCTTTTAGTAATTCCCTTTTGTAGTGTAATTTATAATATATTTGGACAGCAGTAAAATTCCTCTTGCTGATCCAGATATACATTATAAAATTATTAGATTCTAAAATCATATGAACTCTAAGAAATTAAATTATTGATTAATAATTTTAAACTTTGATTTTGTTTGTCAGATTTATTTCTTAACTCGTTTCGTATACATTACCTTGGTCTTTTATTCTATTCTCATTATTCTTATTAATTAATTAAAATCCCAAAGATTTAAATCTTTAACTTAGGACCTTTGCTTTTATTTTAATAGTATCACATTAATATTTCAGGTTTCCATTCATCATCACCAACACTGTCATCATACTTCATCCATATTTTATTTTTAATTTCATCATCATCTCAATCTATTATCCTAGCACAGTTTATTCATCCTTCATTGATCCCCATTTCATTACAACAACATCTATTCATTACCTTAACATATTCCATTTTCTTCTCCTCATTCTTTATTCATTATTCATTTACATTAATTAAATATTATTTGCTCTCCATTACCCTTTTTGATTTTTTATATCTTTACTCATATGTCATTCATCATTTCCTGATAATTTCAGGATCATCCACTAGACATATTATCCTGATTATCAGTCACTTAATATAACTGTAAATTAAATAGATGTATTTTAACATTATTATCATTCAGGTATTAAAAATTATTTTAATTCAAATGCTTTCTATAATGTTGGATTATAAGGGACTTAGGCTTAATGTACTGTAAGATATATAGTCACTATAACCTCTCCTATTCATGCTACCCATATACCCATGCTATATTCATGCTCTACTTATATGCTAAGCTCTATACTCATGCTAGGCAAGCCAGCTCTCTTCTTAGATTGTTTTGCTTTAGTTGTACTGAAATATCATTGTAGGGAGTAGGGATTACAATTTATACCAATTTTATAATTTCTTAAAGCTTATTTTTTGAACTGTTGATTCATAAATAAAATCAATTGAGTTGTACTTGTTGTTGTTATTGTTGTTGTTGTTGTTATTATTATTATGATGATGATGATGATGATGACAGAAACTTAGATATCATTGAATGAAACAAAAGTGTATAAGATTAATGATTACGTAAAATATTTATCTCCTAGGGTGGGAGCAAAATCTGAAGATGTAATGATTTCCATTAAAGTTGTTGAGATCTCCAGGCTATATTTTTCCACAGCTGAAGCTCTGGTTATTAAAATTAAGACTAATACCTATGAACTTTTATTATTAGCATTATATTGTGCATATAATTCTTCCATTTCATTTTTAATCAAGAGCTGGAAAATGTTTTAAAGAGTATTAATTCTAAATATATATTGAACCTATATATATATATATAAAAGAATAAAAATAATTACATTCAACTATCAGCCTTTCAAGCTAATTGTGCATACACTTTTGCGAGTGTTAATAATAATAAATGAATACTTTCTCTCCAATATAAGATATAGTATTTATGCAGGAATAAAATGAATCCACTTATTCCTACGACTCAAATGCTTATATATGAGCAAATCTGAAGTACTGGCAAGGAAAGTGTGAGATAATTACCATTATATTTATTAGTTTTGTTATTACAATAGTTTTTTTAATTAATGGACATTTTATTTGCATTATATATATATATTACGTTTGTATACAAGCTTATAAAGTTAAGTCACATGATGTATGACTTGAATTTTTTTTTCTATTATAGTTTGGCTTTCGAAGCTTTGGTGATGTCATATTGCTAAGGTATTAAGCTATTAATATATGGTGTAGCTGAAGTCTCTTCAGGCCCATATAGCTTTTTAAATTGAATAACTGGATTTGAAGACATGTAGATGTCTGAAAATTTCAGATTTTCTACTTAATCGTTATGTATTAGATAAATGCTGAGCTTAAGTTGGTATTTTAGAACTAGTGTCTGAATATCCTAGTGCCTTGCTGAGGATAGCCAATAGCTTGAAATTGGTTTGGGGATAGGGATAATTCTAGGTGGAGATTTTTAAATGTTTCTCTTGCAACATTTATCGGAAAAGCTTGTTTAGAACTATTAGCGCACTCATTATAATACATTTGTAATACAAGCTTATTAAGTCATGTGATGTATGACTTGATTTTTTTATTATACATATATAAATATTCATTCTATACAAGATTATTTAAATATGTTAAATAGTTTTGGTTTGTCACTATTAACCTACACATATAATAGTTCATATCTTTAGTCATTCAGATAAAAATATCTATGGTAAACTCTTTTATAAATGATTATTTGGCTGTTAGAGTTTCTTTACAGGGGATTAAAGTTATACCTGAGGGTAATAGCAATAACAGGATTTCTCATGCGAAATTACATTATTTTTTTGTTAATCGATTTTGGAATCAAGTATACCTGCAATCTACAGTAAATGAAATGTTCAATACATTTGAAAATATTTTAAAATCATTAATATATTATGCTTCTTATACTGTGAGTTCAAATGGAAAACATCGATATAAATCTCATTGGTTAACTGGGATGATTTAGGAACTTAGTCAGGATTAAGGGTATTTCTGTTAAATCATTGCCAAATCATGGATACAGAAATTTCAAGAACAAGGAGGGAAGTACGAGCAATTACCAACTCGTCCAATACACATGGTATTAGCCAATGGGAAGAAAATGATGAGCGACAATTACCAGGTCTGGGTGGAGATAACATTGGGACATAAGCTGATTGGCCATGCCTTCTTAGTCATTTCTGGGTTGATATACGGTATTGTATTGGGGTCTGATTTTTTAACCCAGCATCATGGAGTAATAGATTATCCCTGAAAAATGTGCCAATTCCAAGATGAGCAAATTGAATTCGAAACTGTAGGAATTTCCATGGCTGGTACAAGCAACTGCTTTATTCAACCAGTGCACCCCACGACCATAGCTACAAAGATTCATGAGGCTGGACTAACCAGCACAATGGATAAAATCCATGTTAAAAAAATCCTGGAAGACCATATGCAAGTGTTTTCCAACACCCCTGGACAAATCTGTGGATACACCCACTGAATCAAAGTCCGGGAAGAATCATACAAACAGTCAAAAACATACCCGATCCCTTTTCAATATAGGGAAGTGAAAAAACAGATCAGTCAGATGTTGGAGTGGGACATCATTGAGCGATGTCCATCTCCATATAACAACCCATTGGTTGTCATAAAAAAGAAAAACGGAAATCTATGCCTGTGCCTTGATGCCCGTCACTTGAATCATATGACAATCCCTGAATGGGATGTGCCACCTCCAATCCAGGATGTGTTTGTGCAGCTAGCAGGAAACACTTTTCTACATTAGACCTTACTGCTAGCTATTGGCAAATGGCCTTGGATCCACGTGATTGGAAGTATATGGCGTTTCGATACCAGGGACATACGAATATCTTTAAAAGAGTCCTAGTAGATTGATTAACAGTGGGGCTGGGCTAATGCGATGCTTGAAGCAGGTATTTTCAGAAGTACAATGGCACATGGTTTGTTATGTAGATGATATTGTGATCATGTCCAAAACTTTTGATGAACATATGAAGTATCTGGCCATGTTTTTCCAAGAGTGCCTTAAGAAAAACATCACAATTAACATTGAAAAAAAGCCATTTTGCTGTGACTGAAATCTCCTTCTTGGGCCATATCATCATCTAGCAAGAGATCATGGTACACCCTGAGAAAGTAGAGACCATTGAGAGGTTTCCCATGCCCACTACACAGAAACAAGTCAGATCTTTTCTTGGCCTTTGCAATTTCTACCACCGTTTCTACCCCACCTTTGCCCAGGAAACCCACCACTTGACCAACCTGCTGTGTAAAGATAGAAAATGGGAATGGACAGATAAACACCAACAAGAAATTAATAAAATCAAATACAAATTCCTCCAAACTGTAATGCTTCACTATCCAGATTTCAACCGCCCATTCTACATCCAGACCGATAGCAGCAAAAGTGGTTTAGGAGCAGTCTTATTCCAAATTGGAACCACTGGTGAGCAATCAAGTTCTGTACTTTAGCAGTTGCACCTTGAGGTGTGCATAAGTTAATTATACCACCACAAAGCAAGAGACTCTCGTTATCGTCTGGGTGTGCCAAAAATTTAAGCAGTTTTTTCTGGGGTCCAAGGTTATCATTATTACAGATCACTGCTGCCTCGAGTTCCTGAACAAAAGTTTCTTAACGAATGACAGGTTAATAAGGTGGAGTCTTTTTCTGCAGAAATTCCAGTACAAAGTGATCTATTGCCCTGGCCCAGAAAATATGTTGCAGACGCATTAAGTTGACACCCCATAGCGATTGAGCCACAAAACCCAGCGATTGTCAATCAGACCGTAAAGATCATGACCATGAACAAGGAAACCAGCATCAATTCCTATCTCAAAAATCTCCGATACTGTCAAGATTTAGATCCCCAGTACAGAGCAATCATTAGCAAGTTGAAAACAAACCAACCCGATAAGGGCACCAAACATTGTAATAAACAAATATCACAATATCAAATTAGGGATGGGATTCTGCAGATTAACACCAAGAACAGAGAGAGCCCATGGAAAATATTGGCCCCTAATTGACTAAGAAACTGATTGGTAATGTATGCCCATGAAATGTCAGGACACTACGGGCCGAAAAAGACTGAAGAAGTATTGAGGTGCCAATTTTATTGGCCCGGCACAGGTGCTCTGCATGTTGAGGACTTGTACTATCTGTACTCAGTGCAAGTTCCCAAATCAATCATTCACTGGCACTTGCAAATCGGTTCTCACTACTGGTCCTAACAAGTTACTGGCCATTGATCATTATGGCCCCTTACTAAAATTTTGGGGATATCAATATCTCTTGGTGACATATGACATCTTCTCAAAATATGTATGGGCATACCCAGTAAGGGCAAATGATTGTAGGGGGGCAATACATCCTCGAAAATATTCAATTCCGGGAAGTAGGCAAACCACCATCCTATCGGACCATGAGTCCTCATTCACATCAAAAGCATGGAAATCTTGGATCTCCTGGCAAGAGATAACATACTGACTCACATCTATAAGGAACCCACAATCAAACCTGTGTGAACAAGTCATGCGGGAAATCAATAGACTGTTTCATACCCAGCTTATGATTAACCATCGAGGCTGGGTAGATAAAACTAAAGAAATAGTCAGTTACATCAACCACACCATAAATGAGTCAACTGGCTTTGCACCAGAATGGCTACACTATGGTAGACCATGTCCAAAGGTCTTCAATATACCCCTACCACATGAGGTTATAAACATAAATTCAAGTCAGGATCAAGAGGATGCTCAGCAGTGTTTAACACATATGGCTAGAATACGAAGGCAGAGAGGACTCCCTTCACACCACAAATTTCAAGAAAGAGATGATGTCTGGCTATGGAACCCCAAACCCAGCAACCCTACGAAAAAGGAATTCAAAAAATTCTTTCCTTTATATCAAGGGCCGTATCGCATTGAAAGGGAATGTGGGGATAATGCTTTCTTGCTAAAAGGAAACAATGTGATAAAAAGGACCTTTAATGCAAGGCAGTTAAAGCTGTATGAACCACCAGATTGAGGGAGGAGAAGCTGGATGGATAGAACATGACAACAGGGATATTCAATGATAAATGACTTAGGATGTTAATACTTTGTATATATATTATAGCATAGTTTATTTTATTTTATTTTATTCAGTTATTCAGTTATGCACAGAGTAAAAAAAAATTTTTTTCCCAGTAATATAGCAGAGAGTTAGGGTATTCTATCAAAAATAAAAGTCAAAACAGGGTAGCACTCGGGCAGATCAAAATAAAATTTCTTTTAAATACATCGCCAATCCACAAGTTGTTCTTTAGTTACCTGGACATCAAGTAAAAGATTTTTTTTCTTTTTTTAAACATTTTTTCATTTTTTTCAGTAAGTTTGGGAAAATGAAGCTGATCTGATGCTCAGATCCTTGCTTCACAGCCCACATCCAATCTCCTACCATCTAACTATATTCAAACCCACCTTTACGCACATATATACATATCTAATAATACATATATTTCTCTTGCCTAGTATTTTAACATAAATCATGTAAACACATGCATTTTAATCTAAAAATATTTTTAATAATATTCTCATGTGTATACGGGTGTAAGTAATAAATCTATATATATTTCAGTGTAGGAGATTGTGAATAAATTAGTAAAGTTATGTTATATATAATCAAAATCATATATGAAACATTATTTTTTTCATATGTGATTTAGTAGCCAGAAATGATGCAATCTTGTTAAAAAGTCTCTCGAAAAACAATTACCCAGAAGATCCCCTTAGATAAAATAAAAGATTACGATTTTGTAATAATAAATAAACCCATTAGTGGAAATTTTGTTCATGCTAGCTTGTTTTAAAATCATAAGATTTATTTTAAAACAATCGTTCAAGAAACTGATAACAGAATTGCATTGTTTCAAAAAGTCTTACTAGATAAGAGTATCCGGTTGAATTATTCCAGATGTACAGTAAGTGCTTAAACTGCCTGAAGTCCAGCAGTATTTGCTAAGTTACATCTTCAAAATGAAAGTATATATACTGCTGGATTTGAATCTACAAGAGGAGACCACAAAATTATTATGTTGCTATACATATTCCATGCCAGTTTTGATTCTCACTCAATGTGCCATGAGTAGGGGTAATTTCACCTTTTCCCTCCGTTCTAATATGCTGTTCCCATAAGCGAAGCTCTGCATCCTGTACTGATGAACTTTATATATTTTTCCAATGAAAGTGAAATGCTGACTACCATATAACAATGCTACCCTAGATCTAGTGAAACAATACCGATGGACTGACACGTATTAAAATTGCTCTTCCAAATAGCAAGATAAAAGAACTTTGACCGCTCATAATTCTTAAATCCTGCCTTCTCTGTAATATATATATTTTCTAATCATCTATATTAAATGTCTTCAAAATATGTAATTCTTATAACTCTATATAACTAATCAATACTATGCTTCTTATAAATGTTTTCTTTTCTTTTATTTCCAAGTGGCAAATAATTTTCATTTAGATTTATGTATTTATATTTTTAAAAAATGCCAATAGTATTTCTAAAATCGCAAGCATATAATTTATTTTCGTTTTCCCCACCCATCAGTTATCGGGTAATTAACATATAACTTAATCAAAACAAGTTTTATTCGACTTGCCTGGGTGCTTGCGATTTTAGATAAACAAACTAATTATATTTTTATGTTTACTGTAGAAAAACAGATTGACATCTGTTTTTTTGTATTTTCCTTTCTAAATAATGCGCTATCTCTTATTATTAATTTATATTATATATGTAAAATCCATCTTAGCTATTACCACCACCCACTTATTTTGTAATAATTTATATATTTTCATAAGGGCATTTATTAACCAAGATTGAGATTTATTAAATGTGTGGGAAGTAATGAATAATATTAAATAACATAATGTAAAAGTGAGGAGGATCTTAAGATCTTAGTTTATATTTAATTAGCATTATTATCCATGTTTGTTTAACAAAGAAACCATACCATTATGCCGAGTATTTCATAAGTTATGGGCAATAAATATGTTTAGATAATCTTTAAAGTTATAGTTATATTGTATTATTAAACGTTGCGTGCATATAGGCCACTTTGTTTATATATATTCGTGCTTCTTTCTCGCATGGAGGTATTCGTTAAGTCGAGCTCCATCGTCATTCTCTGTGTCTTAGAAACCAGGCTGTAAAACCATCCTGTGTACACACTTGGTTGTATGTGCATGCTTTATATGGGAATCACTCTGGAAAATCCAGCCCAGTAAAGACCTTGCCGACCGCTCTTCATCTCAATGCCGACCCTGCCTACATTTGCAGAGGAAATCGGTCAACTTCATTATTAAAATTCATGAAGCACACTCCAAAATCCATAATTGGACCACCCCAATCTGCCGCCATGCACGCACCACCTTTCAGTGTATTATTAGTCACCCAGAAATAGCCATAAGTCGTAATGAAATGATTTCTTTAAACAGACATATTTCCATTAGTTCACTATGCATATCAATGTGATAAATTTAGTATCATTTATATAATTATTCATTATCCATCCTGCATATTAATTATTTATAACTCAAATTAATAATAATATTGAATAACCAAATGTAATATCTGCTTGTAAAATTATTTTCTTTTTAAATCAGCAAATGCTCTTTTAGTCTCTCTGAGGGTGTAATAGTATTTTAGTAATGTATTGCAATAGTGCTAATTCATTAAGTCACACATATATATTATTGGCATAGCCGCAAATATCAAGTTATTGTAAAATATGAATTAAATATATATATATATAATACTTATGAGGCTAATGTCGGATAAATAACCCGACATGATTTTTGTTATTAATCTAATAAATCTTAAATATATATATATCAACTCTCGAACCATTGCTTTCTTTTTGCTAAGTTAATATATTAAGTTATTAATTATGCTCAATTTGACTAGATGATCTCTGCTAAATACATAATTAATATGCTAGGTCACAGCCTTCATTGCTCATAAAATATAGTTAGTTGTTAAGTTAGTCTATCATTTAAATTTAGCCTAGAGTCTTTTTGTGTCTCCGATGAGTGATGCCGGCGGTGAGAAATAAATTAAATTGATGTCATCGGGATTGTTGTTCATAATGTTATAGATCTGGGAAATAGGCAAATAGGGCAGAGTTCAAGAGTGTTCCTGACCTGTGTATCTTGTGCATGATTGGATTCAAGGTACTTTTGCCTAGATGCTAGATCTTGTTACATGAACATACAAATCTGACCAGCACAAAATATTGTTAAATGTAATAAGAGTGCCAAACTCTCTATACAGTAGTGCGACCAAGTGCAAACCTTTGTAATCAATGGATGCAGGAAGGTTTGTGCATAAAATCCCTATCTAGATCGTAAGATCTAGGTGCAATGATTTCAATCCAAGAATTCTCATTGATAAAAGCCACAAGCTAGAAACTAGTCTGAGGAAGTTAGATGAGCAGATACTAGATAGGAATTTTATGCACAAACCTTCTTGCATCCATTGATTACAAAGGCTTGAACTTGGTGACACTACTGTATGGAGAGTTTGATTCTCTTACTAACAGCATGGGTAAGCATATAAAATATTGATCATGTGATATTGTTAAAGCCATGTATAAAAGATATATGATCCTCAAGATACACATTTCATGCTGAACCAGCATTCCTTAAGAGAAGTATTATTTCTGTTTTACAAAAAAAAAAAAAAAGAATCTAACGCTATTGAAAATTACACACTATTATCTTTGTTGTCTTCACTTTGAAATGTTGAATCAATAATAAAATCAAGACTATCATTTTATTTTATGAAAAATTTATTATGGGTTTGTACCAAATTGTGATATTGCAAGAGCTCTCCATGATCACAGTAAAATTACTGAATCATTGGAGAAATGCTTAAAAATCTTATCAGTGTGCATTGATATTTCTAAGGCTTTTGATAAAATTAATCATAAGATACTATCAAATAGAACACATTCTTATGAATTTAGAGGAATGATTTATTGGGGAGGGAGGTAATAAAATTTCAGTGGTTTACATTGGCTCATTAGTAAGTAATCCAGCTATAATTAATATTGGAGGTTCTTAGGATTTTGTTTGGATCCTCTATTATTTATTATTTACTTGAATAAATATATTTTCTTTACCTTTGTCCTCTCATATTTCTGGCATGTATCTTACATTTTTTCTAGGCATTGTAGAAAGTCTAGAAGTTTGAAAAGGTCTTGTGCATCTACATCCCCAAAATATCTAGAAGGAGGTTCAAAGGCTTTTGTTTTTTGTAATTTTCCCTTGAACTGTATATAAATGTTATCTATCATGTTGTCACTAATTATCACCTTCTCATATTCATTTAAGGCCAAAGGCACTCTGACTGAGGGTGATTGTCCCAGAAGCCATCATAATTTTTGACCATGTATGTGGCTGTGACACAAATATTTAAAATGTTCCCTTTTTTTAACTATAACTAATACAAATAAATACTATTAAAAAGGCAAGTTTTTTTTTAAAGAAAGTAAATAGAATCCTCAAAAAATAAATACCAATATTTAGCCTCACATGACTTCACCTGTTTTTTTTTTTTTTTAAGTGTCATAGCATCGGCCGGGACGCGAACCTGCAACCCGGGCAACTGCCTTCTAGTGCAAGGCAGTCACACTGACTTCTCGACCACCAATGCACCAGTTTAACTCTCATTTTTCTATTTGAGAAACTAACAGATACATTTACATAAAAGCAATGAACAAAGAAAAGACAAAGAATATTTATTGGGAGATATAAAGTTAAGTGTGGTGAATAGATATAACTATTTTGGAATCATTTTTTGGATGAATCAGAGAAAAAATTGATAAATGAAGCAAAGAAAAGAAAGGGATTGATAAAAAAATTAACAGTGTTCTATACTAAATATGATGTAACTAGGATTGTATGGAAGGGAGTGGCAGTAGCAGGGTTAACATATGGTAATGATGCATTATGTGTTAGTAAAGAGGTATTAGATTACTTAGAAAAAGTACAAAGAGAAGTAGGAAGACATGCATTAGATGCAGAAGTGTGGACAGCAAAGGAGGCAATTTAAGGAGAAATGGGATGATCAAGTTTTTATATGAGAGATGCAAAAAGCAAAATGAAAATGTTCAGTAGGTTACAGTTTATGGATAATAAAAAATAGCCAAAATAGTATTTAATTGGGTTATGAATAAAAGGTAGGCAACAAGATGGGTGTGAAAGGTAATGCATTATGCAGAAGATTTAGATAAAGATTTTTATGTCAATATACTTATACAAAAGGTAGGATGATTGTGTTAAGAGAATTGTTGAATGTTTTAGTGTTAAGGAATGGGATAGAAGAATAGATGCATTAATAAAGAATAGGGAATTGGAGAGATGGAGAGCTAGTATGGAGAGTAAAAAGAGTTTAAATATTTATTGGGTGCGAGTTAATTTATGATAATAGCAAGGAAAATAGTTTACTGTTTAAGGCTCAAATGGGGTATTTAGGAACAAGAGAATATACTGTACATGTAAATGGAGAAATATGGGTGATTTAGTCTGCAAGATGTGTAAGGAAGGTATAGAAAATATTAGGCATCTGTTAATTGAATGTAAATGTCTGAAAGCAGAAAGGATACAAATAATAAAGTTGTGGAAGAATAAATATGAACAAAGTAATTATACAGAAAGTGGCTTATTGGTTTTTATGCTGGGTTTGGGAAAAGATAATGGGGTTTTAGATCTAAAGGCCATGGAGTTGACAAAGATTATGTTGTGGAAATGGGGTGGAGCAGGGTAAAAAAAACATGGGAAAAGTTGGGGTTGGGAATGGGAAAGGGTTCAGGTTCAAAGTTCTAACAGGTTTATCTGGGCATAGTTGTTGAGAGATTTTTGACTCCATATTGAAGCAGTCGGATCTGAATTCGATCCTAGCTTCATGTTATTTACCCTAATACTAACCTTAAATTTCTGATGCAATGGGGCTTTATACGTTCAATCCACGCTAATTTCCATAATGAATAACTTATTTCAAATGCGTAGTAAAATTAATTAGTTTAGTTTAAATTTGATCAATTCTCTAAATAAATTCATGATAAAATATTCATGAATTTATATATATTAAATTGCGTGGATTGTGCGTATATATATTTGTAAATATTAAATATATATAATTGTTCGAAAGTTTCATTGCGTCGGGAATACTTGTTTTTTTCACCTTTAAATAATTTGTAAAGTTTCGTAGATTAAAAGCTACATTCCTTCGATAAGCTTTAAAATTCTTAAAAACAATAGTAAAGTTTTATGAATTGGAAAAAGATAAGGATTCATTTTTCTAATTAAATCATTTTCAGATTTTAAGAATTCATTTTCAATTAGAGAAGGAATTCAAGCTAATTAGTTTGAAAGCCTTATCGAAGGAATGTATTTGAAAACAACTAATTATAAAAAAACACATTGATAATAAAATGAGCGCTAGCCTTAAGGCATCTGGACAATATATATAGCCCTGAAAAGTCAGGAGAAAAAAAAAAAAAAGCTAGCTTTGTTGTAGAGTAGTGCAGTGAACTCTGTGCGTATAAAAATTGTATTTCATCATGATAGAGGGCTAGAACATCAGGAATCTGGCTATGGTTCCTAAAGTCCCGAGAAATCTTCAATGGAGCTGCTGAACCTTTTTCCGGACCGATCATTCTGCTAAAATTATGAAAGCTACTAAAATACTGTTCCAGTAGTCAACCAATGATGCCTACGTTTTCAACAACTTGGAGGTGTAACTTAAGGACCAGCGGAAGGGGTAATATATTTCTATAATGAACGTTAAACTTTCTGGCCAGTTCGAACTTTATTTTACACTCCTCCTATTTAAGAGCTCTTTATTATTTAATGTAAAAATCTTTATAAAATGCTACTATAAATTTATATTGTAATTCTTTCAATCTCTAGTCTTTAAACTTTTTCTTTTCTTACCTGGCGGTTCGTTTAACATATTATATATATGTATTTATCGTGTGATTTATTAATGCTATTTAAAAATTATATGCCAATAATCTTTCAACTCGATGAGCTCCTCTGTTCTATTTGCCTCATGCAAATATTATAATATTAATTTCAAATAGTAATTCTCGCCCATTAGAACTAAATTTGAAAGTTCTATTAATCATCGAGTCGAAAGAAAATATTACATGTTTATTATTTTTATAATTGGCTAATAATAAACTATTAGCTCCGTTTTTCACCTATGTCCCCAGCTCCTAAGTTACAAGTGTTTATATATATTCATATAATGTTAAAATGGTATTTTCTTGCTTCACTAATGTTGATTTATTAATTCAAATATAATGTTAAATGTTTTTATTGCAAAAAGGGCCGATAAAGGGTTAAATAGATTTTAATTCAACTTTTGTTGTTATTTTGTATTAAGATTCAGGAAGAGCACGATATTAGGGCATAATTAATATAGTTTCCAAATATTTTCAAATAAGTTTTCTTAAAAGCCCGTTTGACTTTAATTAATTGGTCAAGTCATCATGTAGAGCATTCTACATGGGTTTTATTTTTCAACGATGACTATCAAGTCATCATCATCGAACGTTGCTGACGTAAGGCAATCTTCCGCTCCGTTAGGCTGGTCGGTGATCATATTCTCTTATTTAAATTTCTAGAGGAAGAAAGTACTTCCTTTCCTATTCATTAGTCAAAGGGCGTAAGACTTGCCAAATGCAAGCCGCCATAGGACTTCGATCATCGACTAGCGATCATCTTTCAATTTTACTCTCTGCCTTGTAATTCGTCAGTACCGTTGCATCTTTGTTCCGGTAAAACCCGCTCCGTGCTCGTAATTCGTGATGAAGTGATTTAAATTAAAGTCGAACCAATTCTCAAATATATTTAGTTTAAATCAGTTTTCAAATCAAGATTAAAGTTATGCCTTAAAATACGTTTTGCTCTTCATGAATAGATTTCCGAATGTGAAAATAAATCTCACATTCCACCGTAATAAAATTAGAACAATCATTTCCGTTCTTAATGAATACCTTTATCTGCCTTTATATTTCTCGTTGGGGGCATAGACATAGAATCCCATGTTGTGTAATACTTGTTGGCATATGATAAGGACCGCCACTCTTATTATATTTATAAATTCTTTTAAAGACTAGAGGTAACTAATGCAATCTATATTTTATTGAACAAAACAAATTATTATTATTATTAAATATTTTCTAACATACTTGGTTTCTTAGTTCATCATTCTTTTTATAATTATTTAAATGTTAATACTCGCTGTCTGTGTTGGCAACCCGAACATACATATGATTCGATTTATAAAATTATTCAAAGTATATAAATTCTTAGATATTAGTGTTACTCAGGAGTCTCTAGTCCTCACCAACCGTTGAGCTAGTTCTTGGCGCATAGCACTGTGCCGTCGATTTCTGCTATCTGAGCTGTTGAGTTGGGTTTGAATTCAGTTTTGGTTCAGCTGAGTTTGAATCCGATTTGACTTGCGGTGGTGGTGGGTTTCGACCGGTACATGGTTATGTTTTTGGCTGCCCAATCGTTGTGGCTCGACTTAATAAACCCCACACATGCCCTGGAGATTAGAATTGTGATTTTAGTTACTCAGTTAATTGAAATCCCAATAAAGTAAATGTTTCTGTAGAGTGATATTTTTTAAAAAAAGTGTTATATATATACTGAAATGATTTAATAAATTAAAATATCATTTTCTAATTCTTTCTTATAAAAATGTTTTCAAGATTATTTTTTTAAATGTTCGTTCAGTAAAAGATTCGTTAGTTAAAATAATTATTCATATGTATATATATTAATTATACGTGTACTATATCAGTATATATATATATTATACGTTTGTGTTATACGCGTTCGTGACAATAGGAAAAATATCGTTAGCAAAGTAGTAAGAGTCCATAGATCAAAGCATTGGGGTAAAAATAAATGAAATGTTTTTCTGTGTCAAAATTAATTATGTTTATCTCAGTTGTTATAATTAAAAATATCCAATATGATATCATAAAAGTCTTAATTTCAAAGTATTGCTTGCTAGCATATATATTAAATGTTCGCTCCGTATTTTTAGTAGTCTCAAAGCAAGGCGAAGACCTTCAAACTGGGAATTATCTGTCAAGCGGTCCGATGCAGTGTGACATTACGCTTTAATGACAATAATTTCTAGAGTAACCTCAAAGCAGGTGAAGACCCTTTGTGTACACCAAGCAGCCAGATGCAGTTGGCAAAATGCTTAAATGGTTTGCACGCTTTCATGCTAGCAAGATTTAGAATAATATCACCAATAAAAGTTCTTGTAATATTAATTTTGACATTTTCTTTGTGTGTGTGAAGCCTCATGCTTAGTAATATTTAAACTAATATTTAAACTCAGGTCAGGAACGCGTTATCTGTTATTCATTAATAAATATTCATCATCAATTCAATTGTTTTATCAAAAGTTAAGTCAATCATATGTGGTTTGGGGGTCAATGGGTTATATCACATGCCCTATTGATTTCATTTTGCTCACTGGCGCCCATATAAATAAATTTGTCAGCAAATTTGATTGTCAGCACAGTAGTGGGTCAATCGCCATAATAAAAACCAAGTGTGTTCAATACAGAATTATTTGTTCTACCTGCTAATACATAATATTTGTATATCACTGTATAGTTTTTTTTTTCAGACATGGGAGAACAGAACAGTTGAACAAAGGGAAAGTGAATAATGTTTTTTTTTCTTATCTTTAATATTTTTGAATACATGTCTCACTCAAAGAGTTAATATAAAGAGCTAACCAAGAAAATGTAGGTAAACCAAAAAAGGCAGATTACATAGATTGGGGAAATAATATGCAGCAGCTAATGAAGATTGGGACAATGGACCTGTAGTCAGAGACCTCATTAAAATTTACTAAAGAGAAAAAAATATTTTAAGCATACAGAGAGTACTCTAAGTGAATTCACGTTGTTCATTATATTGATTGTTTATTACATTATTTTCTTATTTTCAAAAATGGGAAAAGACACTTTACAAACGATCCTCAGAGAAATGAGAGAAGATCGAAAGGTACTGATGATGATGATGGAAAGGCTGGTAAGGCTCGAGGAAGCACGAGGCATCCAAGCCAACTCAAACCTAGAGAATGTAAAGCTTCAGCAAGAAATAAATCCCTCTGAAGCCCCAAAAATAGAAAATGAAGATGATCAGGCCACACCAAAGGAAGTTGTGGACAGCAAGGAAAACGACAGTGGTGAGGATGAGTCCAGATACGAAACAGTGGAAGAAGCGGATATAGATACAGAAAAAGAAAAAGATGTTCAGACCACTAGTCCAATGAAACTAAAAGTGGAAATGGGACAGATGATGAGTCCTCAACTTAGTATGAGGAATTTACAGATGCCAATGCCTGGATCCTTAATACAGATTCAAACTTTCAAAGAAGACCCAGGAGAGAACCCCATCGCTCATAGAGATAATATTAAAGAATTGTTTTTTGTGCATTCGGTCGCAGAAAAGGCCATAGAATTAATGACAGCAATAGACTATGGGAACTTGACGACAACCAGGGAAGACCAGGACTATGACCATTACAATGCCAGACAGTTAAAACAATATGTACCACCTGATCCAGGGAAACAGTAAGATAAACTGTAGAGACAGATATATATACAGAAGACCAACTGACATGACCATAGGAAAATGAGACTTGATAAACGGACCGATTTTTTTAAACTTATTATAAGCGGAATATTCAAAAAATTGATCGTAGTGAGACATGTATAATTTTTGTAGCTTGGGCAGGTTATATTATTCACGCTCATGCTGTTCTCCCAGAGTCTATACACTTATGCAACTATATCCTGCGTAAGTAAAGTCATTTTTTTTCATTGTTTTTTTTTTGAAGTGAAAAGAAATGAAGCAGTCGGATCTGAGTTCGATCCTAGCTTCATGTTATTTACCCTAATACTAACCTTAAATTTCCGATGCAATGGGGCTTTATACGTTCAATCCACGCTAATTTCCATAATGAATAACTTATTTCAAATGCGTAGTAAAATTAATTAGTTTAGTTTAAAATTGATCAATTCTCTAAATAAATTCATGATAAAATATTCATGAATTTATATATATTAAATTGCGTGGATTGTGCGTATATATATTTGTAAATATTAAATATATATAATTGTTCGAAAGTTTCATTGCATCGGGAATACTTGTTTTTTTTCACCTTTAAATAATTTGTAAAGTTTCGTTGATTAAAAGCTACATTCCTTCGATAAGCTTTAAAATTCTTAAAAACAATAGTAAAGTTTTATGAATTGGAAAAAGATAAGGATTCATTTTTCTAATTAAATCATTTTCAGATTTTAAGAATTCATTTTCAATTAGAGAAGGAATTCAAGCTAATTAGTTTGAAAGCCTTATCGAAGGAATGTATTTGAAAACAACTAATTATAAAAAAACACATTGATAATAAAATGAGCGCTAGCCTTAAGGCATCTGGACAATATATATAGCCCTGAAAAGTCAGGAGAAAAAAAAGGCTAGCTTTGTTGTAGAGTAGTGCAGTGAACTCTGTGCGTATAAAAATTGTATTTCATCATGATAGAGGGCTAGAACATCAGGAATCTGGCTATGGTTCCTAAAGTCCCGAGAAATCTTCAATGGAGCTGCTGAACCTTTTTCCGGACCGATCATTCTGCTAAAATTATGAAAGCTACTAAAATACTGTTCCAGTAGTCAACCAATGATGCCTACGTTTTCAACAACTTGGAGGTGTAACTTAAGGACCAGCGGAAGGGGTAATATATTTCTATAATGAACGTTAAACTTTCTGGCCAGTTCGAACTTTATTTTACACTCCTCCTATTTAAGAGCTCTTTATTATTTAATGTAAAAATCTTTATAAAATGCTACTATAAATTTATATTGTAATTCTTTCAATCTCTAGTCTTTAAACTTTTTCTTTTCTTACCTGGCGGTTCGTTTAACATATTATATATATGTATTTATCGTGTGATTTATTAATGCTATTTAAAAATTATATGCCAATAATCTTTCAACTCGATGAGCTCCTCTGTTCTATTTGCCTCATGCAAATATTATAATATTAATTTCAAATAGTAATTCTCGCCCATTAGAACTAAATTTGAAAGTTCTATTAATCATCGAGTCGAAAGAAAATATTACATGTTTATTATTTTTATAATTGGCTAATAATAAACTATTAGCTCCGTTTTTCACCTATGTCCCCAGCTCCTAAGTTACAAGTGTTTATATATATTCATATAATGTTAAAATGGTATTTTCTTGCTTCACTAATGTTGATTTATTAATTCAAATATAATGTTAAATGTTTTTATTGCAAAAAGGGCCGATAAAGGGTTAAATAGATTTTAATTCAACTTTTGTTGTTATTTTGTATTAAGATTCAGGAAGAGCACGATATTAGGGCATAATTAATATAGTTTCCAAATATTTTCAAATAAGTTTTCTTAAAAGCCCGTTTGACTTTAATTAATTGGTCAAGTCATCATGTAGAGCATTCTACATGGGTTTTATTTTTCAACGATGACTATCAAGTCATCATCTTCGAACGTTGCTGGCGTAGGGCAATCTTCCGCTCCGTTAGGCTGGTCGGTGATCATATTCTCTTATTTAAATTTCTCAAGGAAGAAAGTACTTCCTTTCGTATTCATTAGTCAAAGGGCGTAAGACTTGTTAAATGCAAGCCGCCATAGGACTTCGATCATCGACTAGCGATCATCTTTCAATTTTACTCTCTGCCTTGTAATTCGTCAGTACCGTTGCATCTTTGTTCCGGTAAAACCCGCTCCGTGCTCGTAATTCGTGATGAAGTGATTTAAATTAAAGTCGAACCAATTCTCAAATATATTTAGTTTAAATCAGTTTTCAAATCAAGATTAAAGTTATGCCTTAAAATACGTTTTGCTCTTCATGAATAGATTTCCGAATGTGAAAATAAATCTCACATTCCACCGTAATAAAATTAGAACAATCATTTCCGTTCTTAATGAATACCTTTATCTGCCTTTATATTTCTCATTGGGGGCATAGACATAGAATCCCATGTTGTGTAATACTTGTTGGCATATGATAAGGACCGCCACTCTTATTATATTTATAAATTCTTTTAAAGACTAGAGGTAACTAATGCAATCTATATTTTATTGAACAAAACAAATTATTATTATTATTAAATATTTTCTAACATACTTGGTTTCTTAGTTCATCATTCTTTTTATAATTATTTAAATGTTAATACTCGCTGTCTGTGTTGGCAACCCGAACATACATATGATTCGATTTATAAAATTATTCAAAGTATATAAATTCTTAGATATTAGTGTCAGTTCAGGAGTCTCTAGTCCTCACCAACCGTTGAGCTAGTTCTTGGCGCATGGCACTGTGCCGTCGATTTCTGCTATCTGAGCTGTTGAGTTGGGTTTGAATTCAGTTTTGGTTCGGCTGAGTTTGAATCCGATTTGACTTGCGGTGGTGGTGGTTTTCGACCGGTACAATATTC